>CAXKVI010000003.1:88961928-89071856 GCA_964058755.1 Campiglossa producta | reverse complement strand
CCATAATTTCCTTAACACAAAGTAAGTTTTTGATAAGATATAATTTACATGATCTCTACAACTGAGATGGAAGTTTAATTTGAACCCTAGGCTACTAACAACAGGCTCATAGTTGATGGTCGTATAGTTATGAAAACTTTGAAAAATTCCCCTGAACTTTGTGCAAACTTTTAAGAATATTTTTACATGTTTTCTGTTGCATATTTTACAATTCTAGTTGTTAATTGTTTTAATAGTTGTAAAGTATTCGAATAATAGTATTCGACTATACGGATAAATAATTCGTATAAATATTATATTTTTGAACGAATGAATGAAATAAGAATGTAGAGAGATTTCCGGTCGGCTATTATATGCCTATTATACGCAAAAAGCCAGGGGATAGGCTCCAATTTCACACCAATGGCAATATTTGTAAAACTCCAAAGTCAGTGGTTATAAGATAAAGACACAAAAAGCAAAGCTTTAATTAGACGCTGGCAAGTATAAGTAGTTGCTGACGTCATTTAGGAACTTCAACCTTAAATTAAAATTCCACAAGGTTAAGATAAAAAAAGTTCCATTATATATCGAAATATTATAAGCTCATACCGGGTTTTTGTGCATATAAACATGTAGATATGGGCAAATCCTCAAAACTTTTAACATCGAGCGAGGCGGATAATATCATCCAATAGCAAGGATCACGATATCGTTACACAGGCTCAGTATTTTTTTTTTTAATTTATGGATACAAATCAACATTTCAAATGTCTCAGAAGCATGAAATAATACTTGATAAATCCATAATTTCCAAATTTCGCAAAATCAAAAAATTGTGAAAACGTGTGCGAGTTTTCAAATCTGTTAATGTTAATCTTTTCTTAAGGGCGCCCCTCAATATTGCGACCCACTCTTTGTTTTTTCAAGTATTTTTCTACATACTGAAACTTAACCTACAAGGTCGCGTGCGTGCTTCGTTCCATTTAAAAGTTAAAAGGCTAAGAAAATGCGAGAACAAATTTTTGTACTTTTCATTTTTCGGTATAGTTAAGCCATTTACTTGCGCGCCCCTTTAATTATTAAAAAAATGAACAAATATACTTGATGCTAACTCAAAAAGAAACCCTGCACACGTGATCCGATTACTGTGCTGTTCATATTATGCTTAAGCAGCCACTTTAAATCAACTGTTTGGCTTGTGAATAGTTGAAATAATTCAATTTTTTTGTTAGCACACAAAAACTGACAGATATTTTCATGCCATGTTAATTGTAAACTTGAGTATTCAATATGTTTAATTAACGTAAAAGAGCGCGTTGAAGATCCATGCATATATCAAAAGTGAAAAGCTTACTTGTACCTTCAATTTTACAAATATTTAGTGGTTTTTGGTTTTTTGAGGTTAGGAAAAAATTCAGACGTGCTGGACCAAACGGACACCGGATTCGTGTTCAGCGCGTCAAAATACATAGGGAAAGGGTGGTCTGATCCCCCAACCCCGACACTTTTGTTTTTTGTGGCGCTGGTAATTAAGGTTCAATTTGCGTACAAATAAGTAGGTACTTATTAATTCAAAGGGATTTTGAAATGTGTCGTAAGAAATTCGTTTTGAAATAATTCGATTTTACGTTCGTATAAACTAGGCAATAGATTGCAAATAAAAGTAAAAAAAAAATAAAATTTCATAATGATGACGTCATAATTTCCACGCCCGCACCTTTAGCATATTAACAAGAGTCAAAATATAATCTTATAAACTAAGTAAAAGTGTCAGCAAAAGCTCAAGGGTGTGCTCCTATTATCTTTTTTCTTTCTTTTTTTTTGCATTATCAAAAGTTTTGAGGATTTGCCCATATATCCAAATGTATTGTCGAAACTCAGCTATTTTGTTGTACTACTTTTCTGCACCACCAAAATGTGAATATTGTTTGTATGGTATCACTCAATCCAAATTTGCATTTGTCACGAGGGAGATACTTATCTACTTGGTTTTGTTGTGTACGGGAGATATGTATATTAAGAGAGAGTTGAAAAAATTTAAGTTGGTCGAATTTCGACCACGGGCGATCCTAGTTCTAATTAATAGTTTCGATGTGGCGAAATAAGTTTAAAAAATATATTGCGAAAATAATATGCTGCAGAGTCGTTTCTAATTATGAGGCCACCATTGTAAGTGATTTGCGAATAGGAATATACTAGCCGCATTCTTCTGGTAGTGAACCGGAAATAGATAAAAAATTGCACCACTTTTTACTTTTCCTTTTTTTTTTGCGTAGCGTCTGTTCACCATGAGGTGCGGCTGCAAGCGGGCGTCTGTCTTGAAGCAAGCGGCTCGCTATATAAATGTGTAAATCTTTTCCAAAAACCCCGATACGGGTTGTGCGCTGAGTTTGGGACCCGCCACGTAAAAAACTTAATTCCAATGAAAACAAAATCAAAGCCTCGGATGAGAACCCGGCAAAACGAATAAGGCATAATGATTTGGATATTAGGGCATGTACCGGGAATGTCCGGACCCTTTCAACGGACGGTGCCGCTGCCCGACTGGTTGATGTCCTCGTAGGCGCAAAGGCCGACAATACCGCCCTGCAGGAAATGCGATGGACGGGGCTAGGAAAGACGACCATCGGTCCTTGTGACGTATACTACAGTGGCCAGACACGCGGCAAAGCGCGTGGTGTAGGATTCGTGGTGGGAAAGACACTTCGCCGCCAAGTATTAGCGTTCACTCCTGTGGACGAGCGTCTCGCTGCGATCCGCACCAAGGCGAGGTTTTTCAACATAACATTTATCTGCGCCTATGCGCCGACTGAGGAGACGGACGAAGCAGAGAAGGACTCCTTCTACGATAAACTTGAACAGACTTATGATCGCTGCCCCCAGCATGATATCAAAATCGTGCTCGGCGACTTTAATGCCAAGGTGGGCAAGGAAGGAGTCTTTGGTCCTACAGTTGGAAAATTCAGTCTCCACGATATAACATCCCCCAACGGCACTAGGTTGATTGACTTCGCCGCTGCTCGCAATATGGTCATCAGTAGTACCAGGTTCCAGCATAAGCGAATACACCAAGCCACATGGCTGTCCCCTGATCAAAAGAAACCAGATTGATCATGTCTTGATTGACGGCAGACATAGCTCCACCGTTCTGGACGTGCGTACACTGCGTGGTCCCAATATTGACTCTGACCATTATCTTGTCGCAGCCAAGATACGCACACGCCTCTGTGCAACGAAGAAAGTGCGCACAGTAACGGAAGGAAAGTTTGACGTCGAGAAGTTGCGCGTGACACAGACAGCTGATAATTTCTCCACTCGACTCTCACACCTGCTAGCAGAGGGCAATCCCCGACCTAACGATGTAACCGAGCAATGGAAGCATATCTCTCACTCATTGCGTACCGCCGCTGAGGCCACTATAGGGTTCCAGCGAGCCCGCAAGAACAACTGGTACGATGAGGAATGCAAAACTGCCTCGAAAAAAAAGAACGCTGCCTACAAGGAGACGTTGCGAACGGGCGCAACCCGCAGTGTATGGCAACGCTATCGTGAGGCAAAGAAGGAAGAGAGACGCCTTTTCAGAAAAAAGAAACGTGAGGCCGAAAGGCGTGAGTGTGAGGAGCTTGAGATGCTGGCTGACAGGAATGATGCCCGAAAATTCTATGAAAAGATCCGGCGGATGACGGAAGGTTTTAAGACCGGGGCAAGTTCCTGTAAGGACAATAATGGCGACCTGGTAACCGACGTACAGAGTGTACTTAAATTATGGAGGGAGCACTTCTCCTCACTGCTAAATTGCGAGGGAGACGTCGAACCCGATACCCCAATCCCTGACGATGGAAAAGTCGTCCCATCACCTGACTATGATGAAGTGAGGATAGCTATATCCCGGCTCAAAAACAACAAAGCGCCTGGAAAAGACGGACTACCCGCCGAGCTGTTCAAACACGGAGGCGAAGAGCTGGAAAAAAAGCATGCATCAGCTCTTATGCAGAATATGGTCAGACGAATGCATGCCTCCGGATTGGAATTTAAGTGTGCTTTGCCCAATTCACAAGAAAGGCGATCCCGCTAACCGCACCAACTACCGCGGAATTAGTCTTCTTAATATCGCATATAAGGTTCTTTCTAGCGTGTTGTGTGAAAGGCTGAAGCCCATCGTAGACAAACTGATTGGACCTTATCAGTGTGGCTTTAGACCTGGTAAGTCTACCATCGACCAGATTTTCACGATACGCCAAATCCTGGAGAAGACTCATGATAAAAGAATCGACACACACCATCTCTTTGTCGATTTCAAAGCCGCTTTTGACAGCGCAAAAAGGAGTTGCCTGTATGCCGCCATGTCTGAATTTGACTTCCCTGCAAAGCTTATACGGCTTTGCCAAATGACGTTGAGCAATACCAACAGCTCCGTCAGAATCGGGAAGGACCTCTCTGAGCCATTTGAAACCAAACGAGGCTTCAGACAGGGCGACTCCCTTTCGTGCGATTGCTTCAATCTGATGCTGGAGAAGATAATTCGAGCAGCAGAGCTAAACCGCAATGTTACAATCTTTTACAAGAGCGTGCAATTGCTGGCGTATGCCGATGATATTGATATCATTGGCCTTAACAGCCGCGCCGTAAGCGCTGCCTTCTCTGGACTGGATAAGGAAGCGAAAAAAGTAGGTCTTGCCGTGAACGAGGACAAGACGAAGTATTTGCTGTCATCAAAGAAAGAATCGGCGCACCTGCGCCTTGGCAGCCATGTCACTGCTGATAGTTACAAATTTGAAACTGTGAGGGACTTCGTCTATTTGGGAACCAGTATTAACACCGAAAATAATATCAGTATAGAAATCCAGCGGAGAATCACTCTTGCCAACAAGTCTTACTTTGGAGTGAGTAGGCAATTGAGAAGTAAAGTCCTCTCTGGGGTTTCCAATTGGCGTCAGTTATCGCTAAAAAGGAATGACTGGCGTGCTTTGATATGCAACGGCCAAAATCGCTTAGGCGGTTAAGCGCCAATAAATGATGATGATGATTTTGTATGAAATATCCCAGTACGCATAATTCCAACTTTATTTTCGATGTTGGAGAAATGTCTCCAATATCAACTTGATTTCCAACATATTTTTCCAAGGTTCCATTTGATTCCACTGGAAAGTCTTTCTTCAATTTTTACACATGGCAATACTCGTATTCTATCTCATATCTGAGATAAAAAAAAAATTCCAAACATTTTCTGTCAAAAACATTAAAAAGTGGTATTTAAATAAAAAGATATAATCGCCCGTAGTCATAGTCAAAGTTAAACATGATTTTAAGTTAGTTAAATCTTTTTTGACAGATAGCACTTGTAAAGTTGTGTCAAAAAGCCTTGACTAACTTAGAATCATATTTTATTTCGACTATAACTACAGGCCTATATAATTTATATTAAATAAACACACCATTTATTCCCAATCATACTAGTTTCCTCATGCCAAATGGATGCAATTTTGACGTTTCATTCCAATTGGAAAATATTGTAGGAATTCAAGTCAATGGAACTTCAAGTCAATGGAACTTTTTCAATTTAGTGCCTTTACACGCGGAAAGAAGTTGCTAGAAATTGCTCGCTGTTCTGCGAATGATGGGAGAAAGAGCGACGACGGAAGGGGAATGGTACCGAGTTGCCTGTGCTCGGTCAACACGCTTTGTGTTGCCATTCTTCGCAGCTTCGTTATATTAGCTGCAATTTAAAATTGCTCATTTTCTTAATTTCTTTCCAAATTCGGTCTAAAATATTAATAGATAACAGAAATGAGCTAGGTACACAGCGCAATAATTCCAAAAAATTTAAGCAAAAAACACAGTTTTTCCTAAACAAAAAAAACTAAGCAAAAAACACAGTTTTTCCTACACAAAAAAACTACAACTCCACGCCGCGTTTAAAGACATTGGCCCGTAGTCATAGCCAAAGTTAAACATGCTTTTAAGTTAGTTAAATGCTTTAACTAACTTAAAATCATGTTTAATTTTGACTATGACTACGGGCCATTAGCAACTTTTCAGCAACACCAAAAGGGAATAGCTGATAAAAGCAACACCGAAGGCAGTAATTGGAGAAATAAGATTATTTTCATACAAAAAAATGTCCATTTTGCTGGAAAATGGGCTGTTGCAACGATGTTGCTCGAATGGAAAAACAACGTTGGAAATTGGAAAACGGGCTTGATCTTGAATGAGATTCCAATGTATTTCCAACATAAATATTTATTGGGATGTATATAGTGTAATTGGGTGTGCAACGTTGAGCAACATAGGCTCGCGGCAGAAAGAGAGGGAGCCCCGGTGGGGCCACTCTGACATACTTGGTTTAAGGGCTCACCGGGGTCTTTTTCGCAGCGTCTGTACACCATGAGGTGCGGCTGTAAGCGAGCGTCTGTTTTGAAGCAAGCGGCTCGCTATATAAGTGTGCAAAACTTTTCCCTCCCAATCCAGGGTGTTATGCGATACCGTGCCCATTGGACGTTTGCAGCCGGGAGGCAAATCGTGGCTGTAGTCGAACGGAGCCTCACTGATACCGGGCCGCCTCAGGGAGTAACTATGGTCTTACCGCGGTATGGGGCTCTGCCGCGGCGGACGACACACTTCCCCTTACACTACCCTTGACCCTAAGCTGGCCTTGTCCGGCGAGGGGTCGTACGAACAAGATGAAGAACACACAAAATACAAAGCAATTAACGACTTCGTTTACTCCGCAGCAGAGAAGAACTATGCTAGAGCAAGCGAAAACACAACGCCGGAGGACAAACTCCGCCTCAAAGTTAACTGGGAGCCCGACAGCGATGGAAACTACGGGTCAGTCATCCCCCAAACTGCTATCAAGTAAGAGTGACTTGATGGGAGCAAGCAGCAGTGCGGCTGCCTACGCAGTCAAGCAGAAAACGGCGGAAGCTAAACTTCCATCAAGCGCTGGTACGAAACCCAATCTCTTCACATCTGGGGCAATGGTCTCACGACCTGGTTTCAGAGTTTCGAAAGAGAAGGACGACGCCGCAAAGGGAGAGACCGCGATGGCAACTACGAGTCTGAATCCCCCCCAAGAGGCATCTCCCCGACGCTTTGCGTACTGGGATAAAAGAAAGGCCGCAAGGATCCTTAAAAAATAAGAGGGAGCATCGCAAGAGAAGCTGTCGCCGGAAGAAAGGAAGATGATAGAGGAAGCGAAAGCTCTGATACCAAATTTCCAGAGGCCCTATGTGCCTAAGAGGGTGAACGGTAATCCCTTCAAACGCCAGAGATCGGACGGAGAGGTAAACCCCCATCCGAAGCGGCATCAGTTCAACCCCTTAGTGGGAAAACTCAGCTTTGCTGAAGTAACCAAGACAGAATCCTTATAGGTTTCATTGACCGAGGTAACGACCGTTGGTCCATCCCCAAAGACCGGTGGCTGTATGTCCGGAATGAAATGGGCAGGGCCCTCCTCGACTTAATGCGTGAGTCTCCGGGTAGTCCGCCGCGAGGTACTGACGCGGGCTGGCACCAAGGTCAGATCAAAATATTCGCGTGCGAGGATGCAAGAAATGTCGCACTGTATAAGGCAGCAGTTGCAAGACTGGGTGAAGTCTACCCAGGGGCAAGACTACATGTCGTCGACTGGAAGGACATTCCTGCTCGGCCAAGGGCAAGGGCATGGATTCCTGCCGTCCCTGCAGAACCCGAGAATATTCTTGAGATGCTGCAGGTCTGGAATCCGTCTCTCCCGACGCAGGATTGGGGCGTCAATCTGGTCGATGATGTGGTTGGGCTCAATAGACAGGTGGTTATCACTCTGAATAAGGAGGCGCTCGAGCCCCTTACACGTGTAAAAGAGCCATTGGAAAAAAATGGGAGCTCAGCCCCAAAATTTGCAGATGGATCTACACTGCGATAATCCAGCCAATTATGCTGTATGGAGTCGTGGTATGGTGGCCTGCGCTAAGAAATGCAACAAACCTAAATCTGTTAGGGAAAGTCCACAGATCGAGCATGATCTGTATAAGCGGGGCGTTAAGAACAACGCCCAATGAAGCTCTCCAGGCCATTCTTGGCTTTTTGCCACTCGATCTGGAAGGGTACCGGGCAGCAGCAGCATCGGCTGTGCGTCTAAGGGAAACGTCCGTCTGGGGCGCAAGCACTATTGGACACTCCTGTATTCTAAGATCTTACAGCTTTCTCCCTCTGAGCACAGATCGGTGTGCGACCACAACAGTCGGAGATTGTTGTTTTAGAATAAACATTCCCAGCAGGGAAGACTGGGAGAACATAGATCGGTGTCCCGCTACTAATGGCGGCACTTTTATATACACCGACAGCTCGAAGTTAGACGGCAGAGTCGGAGGAGGGGTTTACTCAAGGGATTTGGACCTAAAACTCTCCTTTAGACTACCTGATAACTGCAGCGTCTTCCAGGCTGAAGTTTCAGCAATCATTGACGCCGTGACTTGGATAGGTGAACGCACCATCGGACAGGATATCTGTATTTTCAGCGACAGCCAAGCGGCCATCAAATCCCTTGGCTCTTACTCGTTCAACTCTGAACTGACGCTCAGCTGTCGTCGATCTCTTCAAGGGATGGCCCAACAGAACCGCGTGAACCTCACATGGGTCCCGGGACACAGGGACATTGAGGGAAACTGTAGGGCAGACGAACTTGCCAGGCAGGGCACGACCAAGCAGATTCTTCAAGATAAAGAGCGCATAGGTATGCCGTTTGCCACGTGCAAGCTAATGCTGAAGGAGCATACACTCCGCGAAGCCAACGAAAGATGGCTACAAGCCCCAGGGTGCCGGATAACCAAGCAAACCTGGCCAAAATGCGATCTTAAAAGATCTAGACACATATACGCCCTAAAAAGGAAGGAAATCTCCATATTAATAGGTATTTTAACCGGGCACTGCCTTATTGGTAGGCACGCAGCAAGGCTAGGCGTTCCCTACCGACGATGCTGCAGGAGTTGCAAAGATGATGAGGAAGAGGAAACGGTGGAGCACCTCATCTGCAACTGCCCGGCCTTAAGCGGAGCGAGAAGGCGCTCTCTGGGAGTTCCCTTCCTGGTTAGCTTAAGCCAGGTCGCGGAGCTAGACATAAAGGACTTGATGGCCTTCATCAAGTTATCAAAATGGTTCGAGGAGGGGTAGAGGTGTCGGTTAGGAGTGTCAGTCCCGGGTTTCGGCTATATGGAGGGTCCCGACAGCACTGGGATTTTCCATATGGCCGGGCCCCGGGACTGACTTTCCTAGTGTTTGGTGGTATCACAACGGGCCTTTTATTATTGGCCTAGGTGTGCCTTTGCGGCAGCCACTTCTACCTACCTACCTATATAGTGAATTAGTAGGCAGTCGAAAAAGTGGAAAAATGTTATGCTGGAACTCTGCACAACTAAAGCGGGCTACTCACCTGCCAAGAAATGTCAAACTCCATAAAAAAAACTAAAATTTTCTTGAGCCAATACTCAGCTAAAAGAAAAAATACTACAATTCTCGATGGTTGGCAACTCCGCTTTACCGCAAGAAATTAATAAGCTCGTATATATTTCTTAAGGTAAGCGTGCAGATTCACGGCAAAGGTGAGTACATATTTCGCTACACATGTCTTCGTCTATTTGGGAACCAGTATCAACACCGAAAATAATATCAGTCTAGAAATCCAGCGGAGAATCACTCTTGCCAACAAGTGCTACTTTGGACTGAGTAGGCAATTGAGAAGTAAAGTCCTCTCTCGAAGAACAAAGATCACGCTCTATAAGTCTCTCATCATACCTGTCCTGATGTATGGCTCAGATTCATGGACAATGTCAAGAGAAGATGAGATGGCCCTTGGAGTATTTGAGAGAAACGTTCTCCGGAAGATTTATGGTCCTTTCCGTGATGCCAACGGCGAGTATCGAAGGAAATTTAACGATGAGCTGTACGAGCTCTACGCAGATCTGGCCATAGTCCAGCGAATTAAAGCCCAAAGACTCCGCTGGCTGGGCCATGTTATGCGAATGGACAAAGAAGCTCCAGCACAGAAGGTTTTCCTATCGTCGCCTGAATTCGGCAGCAGAGGAAGGGGGAGGCCTCGACTGAGATGGAAACAACAGGTGGAGGATGACTTGAACTCCCTTGGGGTTTCCAATTGGCGTCAGTTATCGCTAAAAAGGAATGACTGGCGTGCTTTGATATGCAACGGCCAAAATCGCTTAGGCGGTTAAGCGCCAATAAATGATGATGATGATTTGCAAACAATTGGAAAATGAGGTAAACTTCGAAATGCTCGTTTTTTTCCTCGTCGCCCTCTCTCAAAGTTGCTGCGATTTGTCTCTGTGTTTGAAGGAGGTGAATGTAAAAGAACGTTTGCTTTCATAACGCTAGTTTACAGCCAAAAAATACCAAGTAATTTATGCATATGGCTAAATTGGCACTGCCATGAAGTGCTGTGAACATATTTTTAAAAAATTTTGTATGGGCAGGTTTTCGAGATATCGGTAATTTTGTGTTTATTCAGGTATCACTTCATTCAAAAATTATTTTCGCCAATGTTACAAAAGCGTTGGACGCAAGCGATACCTCGTTGGAAAGGAAATTCAAATACGATCCCAATGACGTATAATGTTCAGCAATTTTCGAGTAATACGACCACAAACATACAGACAGAAAGACAACAGTAAGGAAATAGGGTAAAGGCACTAGTGGTGGGACACACCCCAGTAGTCGGACACTTTTGGTTTTGTACTCTTAAAATAAGGAAAATCGTAATATTTACTACATAAAAAAAATTACAAAATTTCTTTGATATTTCAGCATCATAATCCAAAATTCAAACCAAGAGTTCCTTGGAAAATGTATTTTTGAAAAATTTAATTGAGTTTGTTTATTGGCGCAGTGTTGCGCGAATAGAGTAATTTTGTATGTTAATGAAGACAGTGCAGCTAAATTGATTTAAGTATAAAATGAAACAAAAAAAATATTAGTGACAAGGTAAGCTATCATTTAAGATATTTTTTTATTTCCAGATAGAAGGTTCATTTTTTAAATGGGTGTCCGACCACTGAAAAGTTTCAAGTCATAACCCTTTGTGGCTTTTAGTCGCCTCTTAACCGAGGCATATCTAACTGCGGGTATATTTTAAGTTCCAGACCTACTGGTGGTTTTATATTGTTCGACGTGTCTTCCCTCGAAGAAGCTCAGAGAAATGCCCGGGCGTTTGGGGAAGACCACATTAAATAGCAATATGTATACCTTATATGATCGAGTGTTGTGTAGAATCGGGGACGATTCTTTTAAGGAACAAAATTCTCCATCTCCTGCTTTGTTTATGAATAATCCTTGGAGAAGTTTTTGGGAGCTTTGGAAAGCATTCTCCCTTAGGTAATCCATGGAGCACTCAGAAGCAAAGACATTTAGTACTCCGAGATCGATTACTTTAAGGTACTATTCTTTGCACGATTGTTCGTGGTCAGAGTAGTACCTATCGTTTTCCGCAAGGGATGAGCCTGAAAGTGATAAAAAAAAACTAATGGCGGCGATATACCAACAGGTTATCATAACCTCTAACGAGATTTTTGCCGAGCTTCTCTTTCCAACTTGTGGTGTGTTGCTTTTGAGTTTTTTCCTACAAGTTGGCGGGACCTACAGTTTTTTGCCGATCCCGAACGGCACTTGCAAAGCAAATGAATTCTTTGCTGAGAAGCTTCTCATGGCAGAAATACACCCGGAGAGTTTGCCAAACTACTGCGGAGGGGCGACCCCGTTTAGATAAATTCTTTTTCTAAATAATTGTTGATGTTACTTTTGCCGGGCATCGAACCGCCACGACTTGGTGTAGAAGGACGAACAATTAACCGCTACACAACGGAGGCCGCCTGAAAGTGATGTAGGGCTTAAAAAACATTGGTTGCAAGCTCGGCTTTTGTTTTTCAGATGATTATCCTGTTTAGTCCCCGAATTTCTCAAAGAGCTGCCACCATTCATTCACTTACTCCTATGTACTTATATCTTTGTTTTGTTTATCTTATCTTATTTTACTCCGCTTGAATTACAGCTTTAAGTATATAGCCCCGGGGGACTGGACCTCTCATTTTCCAAACCTAGATATATGCTGTATCGTAAGTAGAAAAATTATAGGAAATCGGTAGTGAAATTGTGGTTTGGGCGTGTCATATACCACTTATCTAAAATTGTGCAAATCTTGATCAAATCTAACATATATCCAATCATAATTAATTGAATCCAAAATCTTTCGGAGCTTACATACATTCTGGTTCCAAAAATAAATAGAGCCTAAAATATAGCTAGTGAGCCGAAGATATTACTGTGAAAATTTCATAAAGATCGGCTGAGTACTTTGGACACCCAATGCATATTTATTTTTATTTTTAAGATTGCTTATTTAAAATAACTAGTATCGCTTGTGATCGAAAATTCGACCAATAAAATCTGGTGGTGGTGACTGAAGGGGGTTGTGGGGTCGCTAGCGCCGTACCCCATCCTTAAATTTCGGGGACGCCCCTGAAATTATATCGCCTATACCTCAGTTTTTTCAATTTCCTTTCCATCGGTGCATATTTCATTCAATCGGTCAATAGGTTCGCTCACGGTGTCCGAACACTAGAGCTAAAGTGTCCGACAACTAAAGAAATATGTCCGAGCACTAGCACCAACTGGCATTTTTTAATTAGTCTATCTACATAAATATCTTGGTATTTTTTCAAATTAATTATTTGTAAACTAGTGTAATGAGCTGTAGCCTTGTAGACAGCTGACAGTCAGATGACAAATAATCTGAGTGACAGCGGTGCCGAAATTTTCCGTCAGATCGCAGTGCAAAGTTTTCATCACCTTGTGAAGGGCGAAATGCAATTCTGATGGAAAGTTTTATGGATGTGAGATCTCCCATCTCTTTTCTACACGTTTGATTATATATATTGCTGCTTGGCTCACTCATAGCAGGCCTGACCGTAAATAAAAGCAGAGATGACGAAACAGCTGTTCAAATAAGTAGGCAGTTCTGACCGAATCTTCAATCAGACATGACTGAACAGCAGTTAGCTAAAGGGCTCTCCTGACCGAAAAATTTGACAGAGATGCAGCTCTGACGTAGACAAAGTACAATAATAAATTAAAATGTGTGCTTGACTGTATTTACTGGTTTGTGTTACAAAAGATTTGTATTCAATTACAACTATAATATTCTTAAAAGCATAATTTACATACATTCTTAAAATACAATACAAATGTCGTATCTGCTATAGCTGCCAGTATGGAGATTTCACCAATTGAAGCATCATCGCGAATAACGTTCTAAGTAACAAAATCAGAATTTGTCAGGAGAGCAAAAAGACGCTAAAGTCATATTTTCTTAATTTATATCTCCCATCTGTCTCCTTAACTTTTTCTTTTATATCTTTCTTATTATCAGTGTTACACCTTCCTTATTATCTCCCAGTGCAGTTACGAATCACTTTCGAAGCTTCTATGCAAAATAGCGTATGTCTTTTTAAATTACCCTACTATTTTTAAATGCAGTTTTACAGTTTTGGTGTGACAAATTTTAGAAAATTTGTTACCTGGACAATGCAAGAGAGCAATACAAAATGTTATATGCAATAAAACCGGTTTTGAAAAAAATGACACTTAGAACGTTAATTTAATTGTTCGTCGAGGAACTTGGGCGGCCGCCGTGGTGTAGCGGTTAAGTGTTCGGCCTTCTACACCAAGTCGTGTCGGTTCGATGCCCGGCAAAAGTAACATCCAAAATTATTTAGAAAAAGAATTTTTCTAAACGGGGTCGCCCCTCGGCAGTAGTTTACCAAACTCTCCCGGTGTATTGCTGCCATGAGCAGCTTCTCAGCAAAAAATTCATTTGCTTTGGAGTCGGCAAAAAACTGTAGGTCCCGCCAACTTGTAGGAAAAACTCAAAAGCAACACACCACAAGTTGGAAACAGAAGCTCGGCTAAAAATCTCGTTAGAGGTTATGATGACCTGTTGGTATATCGCCGCCATTAGTTTTTTTTTTTGATCTGTCTCCTTAACTTTTTCTTTTATATCTTTCTTTTTATCAGTGTTACACCTTCCTTATTATCTCCCAGTGCAGTTACGAATCACTTTCGACGCTTCTATGCAAAATAGCGTATGTGTTTTTAAATTACCCTACTATTTTTAAATGCAGTTTTACAGTTTTGGTGTGTCAAATTTTAGAAAATTTGTTACCTGGACAATGCAAGAGAGCAATACAAAATGTTATATGCAATAAAACCGGTTTTGAAAAAATGACACTTAGAACGTTATTCGCGATGATGCTTCAATTGTTCGTCGAGGAACTTGCGCGTTCAAGTAGATTGAGATACTGGAGAGTAAAACGCCTTATAGTGAATATTTACATTAATTGTTTTTGTTACCTGCCTACACAGAGCCAAAAAGTTCACCTATAATCAAGGAGATCGACGTCTAAAAAAGCTTTTTGGCCGGGGAGAGCGAGTGGGGACAAATTCGAAGAAATTTGTGCTAGGAAATCTTCTAAATTTTAGCTTGAATTTCTTCTCAAATTTATTGAAAAGGAAATCGGCTAAAAACAAGGAGTTAGCTTCTTATTTATGAATTTTTTATGTACTTTTGTCAAAAGTTAGAAGAAATCTGCTTGTTTTTATGAGAAAACCTGTTTAAAGTAAATTAATGAGAACATCCTCTTATTTTCTCTAGATTCATATTGAATTTATTGAAAAGGAAAACTATATATTTTTAGAAGATCCCTTATTAATTCAAATTCAGGTATGCCTTCTTCAAATGTGTAATTCGACGCTACCAAGCACAAGCACACGATAGCAGCATGGTAGAGATCTCCGTGCAGCAGTTAATAATTCTTAGTTCGATTCGCGGTGAAGGCAATAAGGCAAGTGGACTTGTGGTGAGGCAAAAAGAACAAAGGTGTAATTAGACGTTGGCAAGTTAAGTATACGATGGCATGGTAGTGTAGATTAGACTAGACTGACTGACTAGACATCTGGGTTGAGCGTTCATTTGTTTTTTTTTTAATTTGAAATATTAAAAAGAAAATCTTCTTAATTTTATGTGATTATCTACTCAGTTTTATTAAAAAGAGACACCCAGTCATAATAAGACGGGCATCTTATTGGAAAAATATCATAGAGAAATCCTTCTGATTTAGAGGGAATTTTATGTGACTTTTTGCTCTGTGTACAAGCAGATGACAAATTAGTGACTCTTTATTGACACTAGAGATGTGAGGCAGCTTACTGAATACCAAATTGTATCAAATATGAAATAGACCACGAAATGTCACTATTAGTGACTAGATACAGCTTACAGAATTGAGGTATAATTTTCACATGTGCCGCATTTTGTTAGTTTACTAGTGCAGGAAAAATATTTTCAGCAAAAGTAGTCGGTACATGTCACTCGGAATATTTTTTATTTTATTAACCCTTATTTGAATTTAAAAAAAGCTAGAAAATGTTTCTTTTATAAAGAAAATGTGTAATCTGTTAAGTTAAGTTGTTTAATGGTATAATTTTTATAGAAAATAGTACACGGAGGGAAATCTATGGATCGAACATCCATAATTATTGATATTACATTAAATAAAAATTGATATTCCTGTCCCATCAATGAATATGGATGTTTCATCAATGCTTTTTTGATAAATCACTATTGAAATGGTATCCATATAAACTATTGATAAATTCTAAATAGTTTAAAAAAACAAAATTTTATACAATTTGACATCTGCTTTCAGTAAGATTCGAACCATGCTCCTCTGGCACGTTAGCCCAGTATTCTACCATTCGGCTACGGCATATTTTACAATTTTTAGAAAAATGTTCAATCATAAGAAATTCAAAAAATTTTGAATTTAAAAAAACCGCTCCAACAAGTTGTAATATTGTTAGGAAAAAGTGTTGAACTATTATGATTATGCGTCCCAGAAAAATTTACATTTCGCCCATATATGTATATTAATACGCTGTCTCTACCATTATTACTATACAGTAAATATGGATATGGATATACCGACAATAGAAATTCATATCACGACCATAGATATTGACATGCCGTTCAAATATATTAGTATTCTATCCATAAATATAAAAAATAGTGCATCATATCGAAATGGTTGACATGTCATTTTACTGTTTATTGGGAGCAAATAATATTTGATAACTCGCTCATTCTGAATGAATATTGCATCAAACTCGTCGCTATCAATAGTGATATTGTCACAACATTCACTGCATTTCTCTCAGTGTACCTGTATTTAACGAGTACTCGGTTCTCTTTCCAGTTTTTTACCCGAATATTATTTCCAGCACTAGCAAAGTGCAACCCCGTCACACGCAAATGGGTTGGTGGAAAAATGAGTATGTGTTGGTTCTGTCAGCCTTGTCCATAAGGGTGACCAACCCTAAATTTGTAAAATTTCAGAATACACTGCCGAAAATGAATATTATTGAATATGAAATATCTGTTTTTTTCTTTCTGTGCAGCGACGATATGTTTTCTCCAGCTCGTCGCTGCGCCTTCTAAAACAGATATTCAGTTTTTTCTTTAAAAAATTGTATCTCATAGTTAATTAGCACTATCCATTTCCGATAGTTCTGCGGTTGCCATTTTTTAATATCTCTTCTAGTTTAGAAGTTATCGAAAAAAGTTCTTTATGAGTGGGATTTCATTTTTTCATAAAACGACTCTATGTATTCAAAAATACAAGATTCAATGCACAAGGAATAATATAGAGACAAGGGCAAAAACAAATATACATACCTACGTTAAAAAAGGCGCAAACCCCTTAAACGGCCTAGTCGGTCAAAAAAACTAATGTCAGAAAGCTATGAAACACAATTTGCATAAAATCTACCTATAATATGGCCCAGGATAGCCACCCTGCAGCGAAACATCAAATTAGTGAGAAAAATACTAGTATAGGTACAACTACACCTTTTCCAAATGTATTTCAGAAAAGATAAAATGTATTTCCGAACAGGTGAAATGATTTTCTACCTATAATATGGCCCAGGATAGCCACCCTGCAGCGAAACATCAAATTAGTGAGAAAAATACTAGTATAGGTACAACTACACCTTTTCCAAATGTATTTCAGAAAAGATAAAATGTATTTCCGAACAGGTGAAATGATTTTCCGAAAGGGGCAAATGTTTTTCAGAAACCCTCAAAGTATTTCAGATATTCCAAATGTAATTCAGAAAACCTCAGTTTTAATTCAGAAAAGCTCAAATTTATTTTAGAAAATATCAAATATATTTCAGAAAACCTTAAAATTATTTCAGAAAACCTTAAAAGTATTTCAGAAAACCACAAATGAAAAATCACAAAGGAAATATCTGTAAAACATTTTGGGTTTTCGGATATATATTTGTTCTTTTCTGAAAACTCATTTGAGCTATTCTGAAATACATATCATCTTTTCTGATATACAATTGGAATATCTGAAATACAATTTTTGTTTTCTGAAATACATTTGATCTTTTCTAATAGCCTGTTCATGCTGAGCCAGCATTTTGCATTTTGGAGTAAGCCCAAAACGCAGGATTTATTTTGCAATTTTTCATACAAATTCTGACACCAAAAGCAACTAAATTCTACAATATTTTTGCATTGGCATTATTAATCCACATGTACACCCTGTATTCTGCTTCGAAATAATCGTTTCGACCTTGAAAAAGTTCCATCACTAGTGGCTTTTTCTTGACATTCTTCCATTCGTAAACAATTGAAAAATGTATTTTGTTGAAAAACTAGCGAATTCGCGCGCGTGAATTCAAATAAAATTTAAAAAAAGTGAAACTACAATTAAAGCGATGCTTGTGAAACAATATGTATAAATAGACCAAATGTATAAAAAAAAGTTCGACTTTTCGTAAACATGCTCATAACTAATTGCAACCGTGAGCTAAATGCATTAAAAATGCGGCAACTTGAAAGTATCCTCGAAAACTATGTCCGAAAATGGTGAACGCGGCATTTAAAACTCAGCATGAACACTACATAAAACTCATTTCATATTTTCTGAAACACATTTGTGGTTTTTTTTTATCGTTTGAATCAGTTTTTTATTTATTATTTATAAAATTTATGAATAGTCTCAAATAATAACTTTTATTTATTTATTTAATTTTGTAATTTGAACAGTTACAAATTACAACAGTAGTCTAGTGTGTATGAAACTTACAGACTACGTAGAATAATACAAACTAATTAATATAATTATGAATGAGAAATTATAGATTTAAAAATAGACTTAGATACAGAAAAGTCGATTTCTAAGGAATTTGAGCGAATATTAAATTCCGTTAATGTTCTAAAGATGGGAGCGTTAGAAGCATAGAGGGTCCGAGTAAACCCCGTGTAAAACATGTTACTATTTCTAAGCGGTCTGTTAGGAACATGGAACAGAATACTCTCATCAAGGAGAGCTGGCGCATCGATTGAACCATTAATAATGTCGAAGACAAAAGTCATTGACAACAAGGTTCTTCTACATTCAAGAGTCTGAAGGTTGATGAGAGCACATCTGGCTTCGTAGGAAGGAATCGAATCGGAAAAGTTCAAAGAACGCAGGGCAAATCGGACAAAGCTTTTTTGCACGCGCTCGAGCCTCCTGATATGACACTCATGATAGGGTCACCAAATGAAACAGGCATATTCTAGCTTGGAACGAACAAGTGAGGTGAACAATATTTTAAGAGTATAGGGGTCAGTAAAGTCAGAGCTGAAACGGCGGATAAAAGCTAAAACAGAATATGCCTTTGCAATTGTAGAGTTTAAGTGAGTCGTGAACGAAAATTTAGAGTCAAAAACTACACCCAAGTCTTTAACTTCCGTAACACTCGCGAGACGAGAACCATCAATGGCATAAGAAGTGCAGATGGGATCTCGCGATTTTGAAAAGGTGACATGAAAGCACTTACTAACATTTAGCGGTAGATTATTCGTGTTACACCAGACAACTACATTGTTCAGATCGGATTGTATCTTATCTGAATCTGTGGGGTTTGAAATGGTAGAGAAAACCTTTAAATCATCAGCATAAAGCAGAAAATTGGAATGTTGGAAACAGACCGAAATGTCGTTAATAAAAATGACAAATAGTAATGGTCCAAGAATACTACCTTGGGGTACGCCAGAGGTGGCAACGAAAGAATCTGAATGCACATTTTCTATCACGACTACACAGTACCTCTGATCAAGATACGATTTTAGCCAAGAAAGATATATTGAGTGGAAACCTACAGCCAGTTTCGAGATCAATATTGAATGGATGACTTTGTCAAACGCCTTAGAAAAATCAGTATAAACTGCATCGACTTGAAGGCGACTATTGAAAGCTGATAGGCAGAATTCGGAGAAAATCGAAAGGTTTGTCACAGTCGATCTCCCAGACACAAAGCCGTGCTGATTATCGTTGATCAGAACCTCTCTGAAGTTGGCAAGACAACTTTTACGTGGCAAAAAAGTAACTAGTGGATAATTTGCCGTAATTTATACGTAAATTATCCGTGAAAACAAAAAATTTGGCGCGGCCGTATTTTTGAAAATATTGAGTGGCACGCCAACTTCATGTGAAGTTATCGTGCCACCCTTGAAAGACTACCTTAGGGACCTGCTAGAGAAAAAATGTTTGCACGTGATTTTGCCGTAAATGTAAATTAGCCGTAACTAAGTGGCATATTTGAAAAATTAAAAAAAAAAAAAATTAATTTTTTTGGTAGTGCACCGCCAACTTCACATGAAGTTAGCGTGCCACTTCTGGAAAACTACTTTCGAGACCAGATAGGATAAAAACCTTTGCACGTGATTTTGTCGTAAATTATCCGTAATTAATCTGTGAAATCAAAAAATTTGTCGCGGACGTATTTTGAAAAATATTGAGTGGCACGCTAACTTCACCGTGAATTAGCCGTAGTTAAATGGCATATTTAAAAAATTAAAAAAAAAAAAAATTTTTTATAGTGCACCGTCAACTTCACCGTCAACTTCACATGAAAAACTACTTTAGGGACCTGGTAGGGAAAAAATGTTTGCACGTGATTTAGCCGGAAATTAGCCGTATTAAATGACATATTTAAAAAATAAAAAAAAATTTTTTTTTTGTTAGTGCACCGCCAACTTCACATGAAGTTAGCGTGCCACCTTTGAAAACCTATCTAAGGGACCAGCTAAGGAAAAAATATTTGGTTCCTGAGGCAGTTCTTCCAAGGTAGTACGCTACATTCATGAGAAGCTGGCGGTGCACTAACAAAAAAAATTTTTTTTTTTAATTTTTTAAATATGTCATTTAATTACGGCTATTTCACGGCAAAAACACGTGCAAACATTTTTTCTCTAGCTGATCCCTAAGATAGGTTTTCAAAGGTGGCACGCTAACTTCACATGAAGTTGGCGTGCCACTCAATATTTTCCAAAATACGGCAGCGGCAAATTTTTTGTTTTCGCGGATAATTTACGGCAAATTATCCACTAGTTACTTTTTTGCCACATAAAAGTTGTCTTGCCAACTTCAGAGAGGTTTGATCAGTGGCCTAACGGCAAAATACATTTTCTTTTTAACAATAAACTCAAAGAGTTTTGAAATTGTAGACATCTTAGCGATGGGCCTATAGTTGGCAACATTACTTTTGTTACCGTTTTTGAAAATAGGGTTAATGAAATACATTTGGTTTTTTCCGAAACACAGTTGGAAAAGGTGTACTATGCAACTATAGTTTTCTGGTTGAATTCATACCAGTCACAAAAATCATTTGTTTCGTTTGCTTCTTTTTTCTCTTATAATTCACAGATGCTTTTTCGTGTTTGGGTAAATACTAATAGTCGCTGCTTTCTTTAGAATAAATATATAAAAAGGGGGTCATGAAAATAATGCGACTAATAATTTCTGGTCGAAATCATACTAGTCCAGGTACAATGCTTTTTGAACTAGCATGGAACTGATATTTTACAACCAGTATAATTCTAGTTTATAATGACTAGTATGTTCTGGTCGAAATCTGGCAGTTGACATCTCGTAGGACATCTACACGTAAAAAATACCAGTTGCTTATATGGAAAAAAGACAACGGGGACTAGCTGGGACTGGTGTACAAACTAGTTGTAAGGTACATAGTTTTCAACTAGTTGATTTCGCTGCAAGGCATGAACCAGTTTCTTCGCTCTCCTGAACAAACACTAAAAAACGGATACCTATCTCTTTTGGCCGGCGCCGCGACGATCTGCTTTTTTTTTTGTGCAGTGACGATATGTTTTCACCAGCTCAGCTTAAGATATTGCAGTTTTTTTAATCGCATACCTATCTTCTTTTTTATAAGTGTACTGATATCGACAACAATAAACATCCACTAGGTACATGCAATATATGTTTACTAATTAAATTTGTATAAATTACCCTGAAAAAGCGTGCAATCTTTGGTGAGCTTGAATTAAGCTTAAATTACGAACTGAATATCCATGAAATGGGGGTATTTCCGTCTTTTTTATTTTCAGCTTACAACTTTTACATGCGCTACATATATAAAATCAACAATAAATATCAAATTTTAAAAAATATTTAAGTTGAAGAGAGTTTAAAAATTAAATAAATACATTAGTAGTAAATATCAATGTACTAGTATATCGAGCGGTGTGTGCCAAAAAAACGTAAGCGCCAAAAAAAAAAGACATAACGTAAACAGCCTTTTTTTTGCCTTTCTTAAAAAGAGTGAACAAGCAAAGAAAATGTACTAACGACAGAATTAAATTCTCTATAACTTCATAACCGTACATTTCTCATCAATTAAACTTTCGAATATTATGCGTGTGTTAATAAATTGTTGACTTTCTTAAGAAAAAGCAGAAAATCATTGCTCATATGTCTTTCTTGCTCACGCGACTCGATGTAATATTAGATATGTATGTAAATAAGGATAAAAATATGTAAAAACGTTATAGAGCGATATCCCAGGGCCGCCAGACATCTCTTATTTTCTGATGGACGAAACCAATACTGCTGGATAGTCCTCCCCGAATCTAGAACGAATGTGAAAATTTCAAAGCTGTATCTAGGTCTTGGGCCTGGAAAACCGGGGTCAAAGTAGCAAAAAATTGACCCTAACTTCATTTATTTTCTGATGAATGATTTTCACATATTTTTCGTAGATTACCCCCCCGCGTCAGTATTAAGTGTTGTTAGACCCGATGGTCTAGGCCAGACACCCCAAGCTCGCGGATTTTCCTTTGGAAATTAATTCCGTTTTAACAATTTAACGGATTTGGCCAACTTTGGCTGCTTTTGACTACCCAATTTTTTCTCATTTTTTGTAGAACACTGCCGTCAAGTATTATCAAGCATTTTTAGACATCGTCCCATGTCAAAAAACTCGGGAATTTTCATAATTTTTACTGCGCTTTCACATGTTTGAGTGGGTTGGTCCCACTTTGGCTGCCTTTAAATAGCGGATCTTAACACACGTGTCACAGAACACTACCCTTAAGTAGAATCAGGCATTTCCAGACATTATTCCATTACCAAAACTTAAGCCACACACCTTAAAGTTCGGGAACTTTTCTGTTCCTATTACTTCGCTTTCTCTTGTTCAATTAAGTTTGTCCAACTTTTACTGCTTTTAAATGACGGATCTTTACAGATGTGTCGTAAGACACTACCCTTAAGTAGAACCATGTATTTTAAGCCTTCGTCCCATGGCAAAAACTTCAGCCAGACACCTCAAAACTCGGGAATTTTTGGAATTCCTACACCGATTTCACTTGTCTAAGCGAGTTTGTTCAACTTTGGCTATGTTTAAATGGCGGATCTTTGCACATGTGTCGTAAAACACTACAGATAAGTAGTATCAGGCATTTCCAGACTTCATCCCATGAAAAAAACTTCAGCCACATGGTATCATTCATTTTTAGACTTCGCCCCATGACAAAAAGTTCAGCTAGACACCTCAAAGCTGAGGAATTTTCCTAATTCTTACTGCGCTTTCACTTGTTTAAGCGAGTTGGTCCAACTTTGGCTGCTTTAAAGGGCAGAAGCGCAGTAAGAATCAGGAAAATTCCAAAGCTTTGAGGTGTCTGGCTGAAGTTTTTGTCATGGGGCGAAGTCTAAAAAATACCAATTAAGGTTAGTGTTGTACGTCACATGTGTAACGATCCGCCATTTAAAAGCAGCCAAAGTTGTTTAAACCCGCTTTACGTGTGTAAAGATCCGCTATTTAAAGGCAGCCAAAGTGGGACCAACCCGCTGAAACATGTGAAAGCGCAGTAAAAATTATGAAAATTCCTGAGTTTTGAGGTGTCTGGCTAAAGCTTTTGCCATGGGACGATGTCTAAAATTGCTTGATAATACTTGAGGGCAGTGTTCTACAAAAATGGGAAAAAATTGGGTAGGTAAAAGCAGCCAAAGTTGGCCAAATCCGTTAAATTGTTAAAACCGAATTAATTTCCATAGGAAAATCCGCGAGCTTGGTGTGTCTGGCTGGAGCCTAGACCATGGTACGGGTCTAACAACACTTTATACTGACGCTGGGTGGTAATCTACGACAAATATGTGAAAATCATTCATCAGAAAATAAGTGAAGTTAGGGTCATTTTTTTGCGACTTTGACCCCCGATTTCCAGGCCCGAGACCTAGGTACAGCTTTGAAATTTTCACATTCGTTCTAGATTCGGGGAGGACTATCCAGCAGTATTGGTTTCATCCATCAGAAAATAAGTGATGTCAGGCGGCCCTGGGGCCTTGGTCTATTAGGAGTGAAATTAAATTAAGACCTGCAAAGTATTACTACACGAGGCCAAGAAATAATAAGTTTTGTTTTTTCTTTAAATTTATTATATCTGTGGGTTTTTTAATTAATGTGACTAGCACTAATAATTACAAGGTTTTACCCTTGCTGTGTTAGGATTGATGCATTAAATAAATTTTAAATGTTAATCTTACTAATACGAGTATATAAAGACGTAAGTTTGGACGGCCAAAATCGCCTAGGCGGTTAAAGGCTATTTTAAGTAAGTAAATAAGTTTGTTAGTGACTCCGGATGTTTGGGAATCTTTTACGTCTAAACGAATTCCTCGAACTTTACGAAATTCCGCATACTAATTCTTAAGAGTACAGAATAGGTAACAGGCATCATCATTGTGACGATTTCGATGATTCCTTGATTATTTTCCCTGAGTTCGATCACTGTACGTTAAATAAAACACTCCGATTCTGTTTAATAAGTAGTACGCTTTATTCAGTACTAAAAACCGTAGTACAATATCGCGGGCTAATTTACTGGCTAATTTACTGTTCAGTACTTCACTGTACAACACTTCAAAATAAACTGATTGATTTGCGTTGTCTTTGCGCGGTTTATATACCCTAGCAAACAGCAGCTTCACAACCTAGAAATGTCTACACATTTCTGGTTTAATCACGCAACCGTGTTCTCGAAACGTTTATCTATCGTCATCTCCTCTTTGTGCCACATTCGCAAACCTGCCTCTCGCGCTCACAGCTATAGTTGTGGTAGTGACGCTAGTGATGGAAATACGCTAGAGTTGGGAGATGAGCGATTCTTGAGAACATTCGCCACACTGCCCTCCACCTAAGTCTGATCGTCCCGATCAGACACATTTCCCGATCCAAACGTTGCTAGCCTCTCCAGGTGAACCACCTTCATTTTGTTTCGTGGTCTTCCAACAGTTTGTATGCGGTAGACAACATCATTTATCCGTTTTATTACTTTATATGGGCCTTCCCAGTTACATTACAGTTTTGGGGACAAACCTTTCTTTCGTTGTGGGTTGTATAACAGCACTAAATCCCCTTCTTTAAAACCTTCCGAGTTGATGGCTTTGTCGTATCTGGCTTTCATCTTATCACTCATGATCTTCGTCCGTTGTCTTACAAGATCGTGTATTTCTCTCATTTCTTCTTCCAAGATGCTAGTGGATTTCCTGGCATTTATTCCTACATCAGCATTTATCCCAAACTTCAAGTCAGCTGGGAACCGCAGATCATTCCCAAAAATTACTTTTGCCGGAGTCTGACCCGTTGATTCATGTATTGCCGAGCGATATGCCATCAGGAACAAGGAGATGTGCGTATCCCAATCTTTCTGGAACTTATCCACTACTTTCCTCATGTGCTCTTCCAAGGTTCGATTGAAACGTTCCACCATGCCATCTGACTGAGGATGCAATGCAGTTGTTCGAGTTTTCCGAATACCCAATATCTTGCACATTTCTTGGAATACGACTGATTCGAAATTCCTGCCTTGGTCAGAATGTAACTCCATCGGTACACCAAACCTCGCTATCCAATTGTTAGTGAACACCTCTGCAATGGTTTCTGCCTCTTGATTTGGAATCGGGTAAACTTCTGGCCATTTGCTGAAATAGTCCATAACAACTAATACGTACTTGTTCCCGAGTTTGCTAGTAGGAAATGGGCCAGCTACATCCATGGCAATCCTCTCAAACGGTGCACCTGTGTTGTACTGCTTCATCTGCCGGCAACCAACCCAATAGAATCTCTGCTTGACTTTCTCCAACGTTTTCGTGACTCCGAGATGACCTCCACTTGGGCCATTATGTAGCTCATTCAAAACATCAGAGATTTTCTTCCTTGGGACAACTACCAGCTTCCGAGCGCATTGACCATCTTCGCTTTCCCATACTCTACGTAAGCAACCGGATACCAATTTCAGACTGTTCCACTGTGCCCAATATGACTTGGCAACAGGACTCTCTGCTGACATCTCCTCTCTTGTTGGTCGTTCGTTTTGCTCGATCCCCTGCATCACACGTACCAGATCTGGATCCTCTAGCTGATACTTCCTTAGTTTATCCATGTTCCATTCGTCCGTAGATGTTATAATCATTAGCCGCACATCTATAACATCTTCCTTGGCCTCAGCTTTCGAACAATGCTTGCATTCTAGGTTACATGGTCGCCGGGACATTGCATCAGCATTGCCGTGGTTGCTGCCTTTGCGATGCTCTATGGAAAAGTCATAACTTTGTAGTCGCTCTATCCACCGTACCAATTGACCTTCTGGATTACGGAACTGCAAGAGCCATTTCAAGGCTGCATGGTCTGTCCTGACGTGAAATCGCTGTCCATAGAGATACTTGTGGAAATGCTTGATGCACTCCACCAATGCCAGTAGTTCTCTCCGTGTTACACAATAGTTCCTTTCGGGCTTCCCAATTGTGCGGCTATAGTACGCCACTACCTTCTCCTGCCCATCGACAATCTGTGACAAAACCCCTCCAATCGCGTAACCGCTCGCGTCTGTATCCAAAATAAATGTTGAGCCTGGGATTGGATACGCTAACATTGGGGCAGTGCACAGCCGTTCCTTCAATTTTTGGAAAGCCACTTCATGTTCCTTCTTCCAATCAAATGACATATTCTTCCTGGTCAACTCATGAAGGCTACTGGCTACGCTGGCAAAATTCGGTACAAATCGACGATAATACGTGCACAGTCCGAGGAAACTTCGTAGCTCATGTAAATTTTTCGGTCTTGGCCAATCCATTACTGCTTCGATCTTCTCTTTAGCAGTGCAAATTCCCTCCGTAGTAACCTTGTGACCTAAGTAACTTACTTCCTTCTTGAACAATGCACACTTTTTGGGACTTAATTTCAGACCGGCGCCAGCTATCCTTTGGAAAACTTCCTCCAAGTTCTTAAGGTGTTCCTCAAAGCTTTTTCCCAGCACGATGATGTCATCCAGGTACACCAAACATGTTTTCCAATGCAGTCCTTTCAATACTTGATCCATTAGTCTCTCAAAAGTAGCTGGAGCGTTACATAGTCCAAAGGGCATTACCGTAAATTGCCACAGCCCCTCTCCAACGCTGAAGGCTGTCTTTTCCTTATCCTCATCTTTAACCTCCACTTGCCAATAGCCGCTTTTCAAGTCCAGTGTAGAGAACCACTTCGTACCAGATAGTGAGTCCAGAGTATCGTCAATTCTTGGTAGTGGATAGCTGTCCTTTTTCGTTACGTCGTTCAACTTCCGGTAGTCCACACAGAACCGCATTTTTCCATCCTTTTTCTTCACTAGCACTACCGGTGAGCTCCATGGACTAGCTGATGGTTCGATCACGCCGCTGTCACTCATTTCTTGTATAATTTCTCTTACCACTTGGCGTTTGGCCAATGGAACACTTCGAGGAGCTTGGCGGATTGGTCTCGCGTTATCGGTATCAATGTGATGCTTCACTATATTGGTCCGACCTGGTTTGGAGCCATCCTTGTCAAATATGGTAGAGTACTTTAGTAGAAGTTGTTTTGCCTTACTCTGGTGGTCTTCTTCGAGATCTTGCGTCCACGCCGTGATATCATCTGATAGATTAATGTTGCTGTTAGAGACATTTTCCTGGAGCTGTTCACAATTTATAACCACCTCCACCTCCTGACATTGTCCCAATATAGCTCCTTTGGAAAGCTTGATTGGCGATCGAAACTCATTTAGTACTCTTACCGGTATACGTCCATCTTGTTTTGTCATAGCAAGTGTTTTTCCTACTAGTATATCCGTCTTTGAATTGTTTGCTGCCTCGACAACCCACAATTTGTTTGTCCCATAATCTCCATCAATCCTTGCTCAAACGACTGCCTCCGACTTCGGTGGAATTTGTTGACTATCTTCCACAAGTACCCGCTTACTGATGTACTTGTTCTCGTAACCAAATTTGATGTGCCACTATCCATGTTCTTATAGCTCATGGTCCTGTTTTGCATGTCGATCTTGATGCCTTGGTTGCTTAAGAAATCCACACCAACTATGATCTCATCAACATTATAAAACTATAAAATTGTGCAGTACGGTGAAATTTCCAATTCCGATTTCACATGTTATTTTTCCTTGGACTTGAGTGTCCTCACCAGTCGCCGTACGCAATTTTGCTCCATGTAATGGCCTCACTTCTTTGTTGACTAAATCAGATCGAATGATGGAATGAGATGCGCCCGTATCAATAGTCAGTAAACGCTCTTTTCCGTCCACGAGTCCTCCAACAGTAACATTACTTGACTTCCTTCCGATCTGTGAGACAGAGATTATGGGGCATCCAATTGCGGGAGCCAGCCTACGCCCCTTGCGGCTGACTCTCTTTAGTTTAACGGTTGGTTGGATTGGGAGACTTGCTCATCTCCTTCAGCCTTGCGCTTACGTCCGCTTGCATTACTGGAATTATTGGAGCTAGATCCAGATCCACAATAACGTGCAATATGACCAGGTTTTCCGCACTTGAAGCACTTAATAACCCCTTCATTTTTCTCTTGCTTCCCGTTTAGTGCTTCTAGGATTTTGTCAATTTTTCCGACCCAGTCTGGCGTCTCCACTTCCACACGGTGAGCTTTGTACGTGGGTTTACTCAAAAGCGAGGCTGTTTCTTGTGTTAGAGCATGTGATACCGTCTCCGCAAATGATCTCTTTGGATTGGCATATGTGGCTCGCTTTGTCTCCACATCACGTATTCCATTTATGAAGCTTTGGATTTTTACCCTTTCGATGTATTCCACGGGTGCGTCTGCGTTTGCCAGATGGGCTAACCTCTCGATATCTGATGCAAACTCCTGCAATGTCTCATTAGTCTTCTGGAAGCGATTCTGTAGCTCTATTTGATGTATCTGTCTCCTATGCTCGCTGCCGTAACGTCTCTCCACAGCACCCATCAATGATTCATAGTTGTTTCGTTCGCCATCAGGAATAGTCTGTAAGATTTCGGCTGCCGGTCCTTTCAATGCTACGAAGAGTGCAGCGACTTTATCTTCAGCGCCCCAGTTGTTCACAGCTGCTGTCTTCTCAAATTGTAGCTTAAATAGAACAGATCCGTCAAATGATGGAGGTTTTACCTTGGGTACGCTTGTGGAAACACTGTGACGATTCAGCTGCAACTCCTGGATACGACTTCTTAACGCATCCACCTCGGCCTCGACTTTCTCCTCAAGCTGCATTATTTTGTCCTGTATTTTTAGCTGTGAGGACATAAGTTCTTCCTGCTCCTCCAGCTGTAATGCTACTTTTGAAGATAGCCGGGCCTCCTGCTCCTCAAGTTGTGCTGAGATCTGAGATGTCATGTATGTCCTCTGTTCTTCCAACGCAGATGCCATGTGTGTCTTCTGTTCCTCCAACTTTGATGCCATGCGTGTCTCTTGTTGTTCCAACTGAGATGCCATGCGTGTCTCTTGTTGTTCCAACTGAGATGCCCTGCGTGTCTCTTGTTGTTCCAACTGAGATGCCATGCGTGTCTCTTGTTGTTCCAACTGAGATGACATGCTTGTTGTTATGTTGTTTGACATCTGAGCCAAGGCAGCCAATAAAGAGTTTGTGTCCACATTTGCCACTGAATCCTGAGAGTCCTTTTGCTCTTCTATTTTCGTCGCTCCCTCTTCCGAAAGTTGAAAAACATGATCGTCAACATTGATTCCTTCCGCTTCCATAGCCTCGCGTAGACGTGATTGTAGCTCTGGCTTATTGCCTGTTGTTACCAATCCACGTTTCTCCAACTCGTTTTCGAGTTGCTGAATCTTCAATTCATTAAACTTTACCATATCCTTGCAATGTCCTTGTTACCTTGCAATATCCGTGTTGCCTTTACAATGTCCTTTTTTCCTGTATTTATTTAACAATACCGCTTCTGACACCAATTGTGACGATTTCGATGATTCCTTGATTATTTTCCCTGAGTTCGATCACTGTACGTTAAATAAAACACTCCGATTCTGTTTAATAAGTAGTACGCTTTATTCAGTACTAAAAACCGTAGTACAATATCGCGGGTTAATTTACTGTTCAGTACTTCACTGTACAACACTTCAAAATAAACTGATTGATTTGCGTTGTCTTTGCGCGGTTTATATACCCTAGCAAACAGCAGCTTCACAACCTAGAAATGTCTACACATTTCTGGTTTAATCACGCAACCGTGTTCTCGAAACGTTTATCTATCGTCATCTCCTCTTTGTGCCACATTCGCAAACCTGCCTCTCGCGCTCACAGCTATAGTTGTGGTAGTGACGCTAGTGATGGAAATACGCTAGAGTTGGGAGATGAGCGATTCTTGAGAACATTTGACACATTATATTTCGATATATTTATCGATAACAGAGTTATCGGTCAAATTGTAGATTTACGTAAACTTTGGAATATTCGCACAAAATTGGTATCAAACGAAAGGGGAAGACCGCAGCTTTCATTTGGACTTTGGTTAATTTCGATATATTTATCGATAATAGTGTTATCGGTCAAAATTTGATTTCGAGTAAACTTTGGAATACTCACACAAAATTGGTACCTTTCTAACGAAAGGGGAAGACCACAGCTTGAATTTGGACCTTGGTTCATTTCGATAAATTTATCAATAACAGAGTTTTCGGTCAAAATGGGGTTTCGGGTAAACTATGGAATATTCGCACAAAATTGGTATTAAACGAAATGGGAAGAAAACAGCTTTTTTAGACTTTGTTTCATTTCGATCTATTTATCGATAAACAAATTTTCGGTCGAAATGTGGTTGCTCAAAACTTAGGAATATTCGCACAAAATTGGTATTAAACGAAGGGGAAGATATATTTATCGATAACAGAGTTATCGTTCAAAATGTGGTTGCGCAAAAACTCTGAAATATTAGCATAAAACTGGTATCAAACGAAAGGGTAAGACCACAGGTTTCATTTGGACTTTGCTTCATCTATGCTAGCATCTATTTTGATAACGGCTGGACAAATTAAAATTAAATTTGGGTGGTAGATTTTGTATCAGATCGAGATGGTTATACGCTAATAAAAATAAAGGCATTTAAAAAGGTTTTGGAGATATCGCTCAAATGTGGACCTGGCTAACCTTATTAAGTGTTCGCTCAATATGGGCATCAAATGAAAGGTATTCAGTCCAATATGAGACCCCGTTTTCTCAACCAGGAGGGGGCCTCGAAAGTATTAGTGCGATATGAGTATCAAATGAAAGGCGGTGACAAGTGATTTAACATGTTTAAGTATTTTTCCCATGTAAGGCCAAGGTTTCTAGATATTGGTCAACCCGTGGACCAGGAGTGCAGCGAGAAGGTTTTTGTGAAAAATGGGTCTAAAATGAAAAGTGTTGATAAGAGTTTTAAAGGGGAGTAATTTTAAGTCATTTTGGGAGTGGGATTGAGAAAGGGTTATGTATATGGAAGACAATTAGAAAAACAATATGAAAAGAGAAAAGCATATGAAAAGGATGAAGGTAGGGTGGTCGGGAAGAAGGCTGGGGAGCTGAATTGAAAACAAGTTACTGGGCAGGAAAACGTCTGCCGGGTCTGCTAGTCATTTATATAAATATTTAAACATTTTGAATAGAGTGGAAAAAGTAAATTTTTGCGGACTAGCGCCATAGCTTCATATGTAGATTCATTTCTTGAATTGCTAATTCCTTCATCAGTATGATTTTAGGCCAACTAACTAAAGCCAAACTCGGCATCATTTCCCTTGCTTGTGTGAATTTTTAATAGCAACCCATCTCAATTTCGTTTGCGAAAGGTGAAGGAATCTTCTTGTTAGGGATCCTAAGAATATCTTCTTGTTAGGAACCCTTAGAACATCATATCATCAAACAGAAATCAGTTCGTTTTTTTCAAGATCTCTCTTTGTAAACATAAATAAGTCAAATCTTTTTGTTAGGAACCCTTGGAAAATCTTTTAATACTAATACATAAACAGTTATGACGCGCATACCTGCATATGTCTGTATTAGAGCGGGTCGATTTTTTTTGCAGGGGCCCATGGCGATTATGGTTATTTGGATCATTTCAAGCATTTCTGCTCAAGAAACTATAGGTCTAACGTGAATTTCGAGCTAGCAGTTTTTACGATAAATTTTTTTTTTCTTCAAAAAGTGATTTATTTGTTAAAAAGCTGTGTTGAAACTAACAAAATCGTTCTCTATGTGCATCTGGGGGTTTTTCGGGTCGAGGAATCCATTTCCGGCATTAATTTTTTCGTTCGACGTCCGCCAGAGGACGCTTTCGCTCATTTTTTTAGGGTTCTAAATTCTTTTTTTCGAAAATCGACCATATGTTCTAGAAATTTATGAAGCTTGACTTTCTTTAAAAGCAATTACAGTTACTAAACAGCTCAGCGTTTAAAATTAAGGGAAGGGGATGCGCATTAGGGTGGATCGACAAAAAAAAGTTTTTCTAGTCCACCCCTAGGATTAAAGATGTTTTGAAGGCGATCGTCACGCCCCCCGAGTTCAAAATCTAGTAGTGACTGTCGGTATCTAGTTTCACATCATATGATGTGATGTGACTGTCGGTATCTAGTTTCACATCATATGATGTGATGTGTATGATGTGAAACGAGATACCGACAGACACTGCTAGCAGTGCTGGCGCCAGGCGTCGGCGACGTCGGCAACCGCCGACGGCCTCGCGCCTGGGACAGCCTCGCAAAAGGCTTTCAAAGGTAGAAATTGGCTGAAAATTGCATTATAAGTCGTTGATTGCTGAAAGTTCGTCGACGGCCACGCGCGAGTGTGACGGCCTCGCAAAAGGGTTGAACAAACTCTCAAGCTATTTATACTTTTTCTTACATTTATTCTATTGCATTGATTACTCCCGAAAAAGAATTTTGGCAAAACTAGATTATATAGAAAAAATTCAGTGAAATATCTTTTGTGTATGTCCATACATACAGAGGTGGTCATATCATTTGTAACCAATTATAACTTCGATTTTCAAGCCTTAATGTCAGTCAAATTACATTTTGCCTAATTTTGTTTGCAAATACCACTTATGTTGTAATGAATGTCATTTAAGTCGCTTTTCCAAGCCTTACGTAAAATTCGAAAAACTCTGCAAAATGTGGTCTAAGTTTTGAACTTTTGACCCGGGTTCTCTAGAAAAAAATCTGAGTATGCAGTTTTGTAGTACAGTTCATTTAAATATAAAGTCCCCCGAAAACGCGCTGATTTTTGGAATTTTTTTTTTGGGCAAACTCCGCCATTTTGCCCATACAAAAAAAAAAAATTGTATTATTTCGTTATATGGAGAAAGAATACACAAAAAAATTGTCAAAAATCTGCACGCTTTCGCAGGACTTGGGACTTTTACGTCTTTATATTTAAATTAACTAAATGTGCTACAAAACTGCATACCTACTCGGATTTTTTCTAGAGAGCCCATGTCAAAAGTTCAAAATTTAGTCCAAATTTTGCAGTTTTTATGAATTTTGAAAAAGCGACCAAATTAAGCAAAATTTAACTAAGGGTGGAAACTCGCTGTTATAATCTGTTGGAAATGATATGACCACCATTGTATGTATACTAGGGTGATTAAAAAAAATGTCGCCTTGGCCTTACCCCCTAAAAATTTAGGTATTGATGAGAAAATAAGCCTTGCAAAAAATTAGCGCTATAACTTAACCCTAACGGGGTTTTTCGCCCTTTCCGATACATTTTGTATGAGGAAAAAGTGGCATTTTTTTTTTTTCAAAGTGAACTTTCTTTTAATTTTTGAAACTTTTTTGAAAATATTTTTACATACTCTTAAACTTGAAGCTCTGAAGCTTCCAAAATGGTAAGTCATGTGCGATTATCTTAACTATTAAGATAATTACAGCTATTTGAAAATAGCTGAGTTTTGTACTATTGCACACACATACACAGTAACACGTATAAAATTTAGTAAATTTTAAATGGCTGTAATAATTTTAATAGTTAAGATATTCGCACATGGCTTACCATTTTGGAAAAAAATAGCCACCCCTAAGGGTTAAGTTACAGCGCTAATTTTCTAGTCAATACCTAAAGGGGGTAAGACCGAAAAAAAAACAATTTTTTTTTATTTGAATCACCCTAATGTATACGTATAGTGGTTCCATATGTTTCAAATTAATGACTGCTTTTAATGACATTGAGAGTTTGAAGTTCGGGTATTCTCCGAGCTATTGATTCGGTCGTTCAGTTCACCTGCTACTAGAGATGGAATGAATTAGTACTTTTGGTACCGTTTCGGTAACGTTTATAAATGTATGCGATACCAAAGAGTTGTTCATTTGTAAGCACAGTGTTTTATGTAGTCTATTTGCACATTTGTGCTAATTATACGAAGAATAAAGTCTAAAATGTTGGCAAAGGTGCCTGGACAAATATTAAATACTCGCCATTTTTATAACGCAAAGGCCCGAAAAGAGGTAGATTCCAAAGTGGCCAAAGTTACACCGTAACTGGTTGGGCTAGCATATTTCCCGGTATTGATAATTTTTTGGCCTGAGCAAATGCTATCTAATTTTTCAGTAAAACACTTATATAGGACACAAAAACTGTGCTTGGGTGGCAAAGGGTTAATACGCTTGTTTACATTTTTTTGAAGGAAAAACTCCTACAAAAACAAAATATTTCAGTTGTCAATTCTACCTTGTTGAATTTGCCATGATAAAAATTATTATTTTTTTTTATTTTTTCGTCACTCGTCACTCAAAAAAAAAAAGATTGCCCGTCTCTGTATTCAACGTATGGACTTTTCAGAATTTTTCTCGAAACATTTTCCTTTACTTTCTTTGTCACGAAGTTCCCCATCGACAATGAAAATAGTTATTTTTGTAAAGCCTATAGTTAACGAGCTAGAGCCACCGTTTCTCCATGCATTATATCATAGTTCGGTAAGTTTAGTTTATCTTGTATAACGAAAATTCCCACACAGCCAGGAGCTTAGGTTAACCCCCAGGAATAAAACTGTAAAAGTCCTCATTGATCCCATTTCTGCTAAAAAGTTATTCGGGGTCAAATGTCGAGATAAATAAAAAACCCTCAATTTTAAAAACTCTACCGTTTTTTGAAAAAAGTACAAAAAATCTAAAATTTTGTCCTTTGACCCCGAATAGCTTTTTAGCACAAATGGGATCGATGAGGACTTTTGCCGGGACCGGTGGGGACTGCATGTTTAAAGATATGCGCGCAATCCGCAACCGAACTGTCCAACGAAGATTTTTTTTTTGTGGCAGCAGCGTTGCTGAAAGCTTTTTATTGCATGCTTCTTTTCGAAGCGCACTCGAAGCAACCATTCATTTGCCTATGAGGTTGATTGTTGGTCGTTGAGGTGATGGTTGTTGAGGAGTTGGACCCTGTTTAACTATGGCCTGAAATGCTGGAAAAGAAATCTTCAATAAAAAAATACAATAAAAATCGGGGCCTATTACGGTTTCCAAACAAAAATATGAGCGACTCGCCGACATTTGTACTACCGACTGCGGTAACATTCGCCTCAAACTTAAAAATTAAGCAAATGTAAAAAAATGGAGCCCCTCGTGAAGGGTGGACACCTTGCCGCGGTACAAGGGCTTGAGTCGACAGCCACAGGGCTTCGCTGCCCTTGTGATCATATCGCAATAAAACCACAAAACCAAAGTTACAGCAACTACGTATACTGCACAGCAGAGGAGGACAATGCGGGAGCAAGCGAGAACGCAACGTCGGCGGATAACCTCCATTTCCATATCAGCCGAGAGATCGACAGCGATGGCAACTACGTGTCGATCAACTCTGGATAATAAGGGGGCAATCCCCAAATCAAGCACCGGTGCAAACACAGTGAAGCCAACAACAGCTGATACTAAACCTCCATTAAGTGCTGGTACCGAAACCAATTCCTTAACGTCTGTGGCAGTGGTCTCATGACCGGACCTCAGATATCGCGATGGCAACTTCGGGTCGAAATTCCTCCCAAAAGATAACTCCCAGTCGCTCTGTGTACTTGGACAAAAGAGCGGCCGCAAGAATCCTGAAGAAATACGAGGGAGTTTCACAGGAGACGCTATCGCCGAATGCCAGAAAGACGGTGGAGATAGCTGAAGCTCTGCCGAAGTTCCAAAGCAATTATGCGCCAAAGAAGGTTAACGTAAATTCCTTCAAACGCCAGAGATTGGACGGGTATTTAAAACCTCATCCGAAGCGGCAGCAGAACACCCCCGGAGTGGGTAAACTTAGCTTTGCTGAAGAGACCAAGGACAGGATCCTCATAGGCGTCATTGACCGAGGTAGCGAAAGCTGGGCCATCCCTAAGGACCAGTGGCGGTACGTCCGGAACGCGATCGGTAATGCCCTTCTTGACATTATGGATGAGTCTCCGCGTGGCACGGCGGTAGATTCTGATGCGAGGATCCAAAAACTATTGCACTGTACAAGGGAGCAGCTGCAAGACTGTGTGAGATCTACCCAGGGGCAAGAATCGAGGTTGTCGACTGGAAGGACATTCCGGCTCGGTCAAGGGCAAGGGCATGGATTCAGGCTAACCTTGCTGAACCTGAGAGAATTCTCAATCTCGTTGAGGATGCGGTAGGGCCTGATAGGCAGTTGGTCTTCACCTTGAATAGGGTATATATGTAGACCGTGGCGTTGCACAACGCGCTGCTATTTCGGCTGCTCTCGAGGACTCGGACATCGCAGAGGAGGCGGAGGTGTCCGACTCGGAAAGTATGGTATCTGCCACGTCCAATGGCGAAGGAGCAGTGAACAGCTCGGAGATAGGAGACAGTCTACTGGACGGGGAAGACCTCAACGTCACGGTGATAGCAGGTAGTCCTGAGCGCACCAATGTTGATACTGCCACAGTTAGTAGGGTTTCCGTCTAGCCAAATCGTGGTCTGAACAACTCGTCGTTGAAAAAAAAGCCTCCAGACGAGGTACAATTCGACAATACGGCGGTGGCAGGGAAGTCTGAGCGCAAACCTGATGGATCCTGGACCAGCACGGAGAGGGAAACCCTAGAGCTGCTCTTGAATACGCACTTTCCAGGGAACTTGCATGAGGAACCCTTAGCACCTACAACAAACCTGGCTGTGTGGGCAGTTAAAAGCTTGGAAACATTCAAGGCTGCCGGGCCAGACGGGATTATTCCCGCACAACTCATAAACACGTTGGAGACATCAGCCAAATGGCTGGTATTTCTTTATACAGCCTGCCTGGCTCTTAGTTACATTCCGTGCTGCTGGAGAAGTGCCACGGTAGTGTTTACTCCTAAGGCGGGGAAGGCATCCCATTACGAGCCCAAGGACTACAGGCCGATCAGTCTCTCGTCCTTTGTACTCAAAACCTTCGAAAGAGTAATAAACGACTACCTCTCCACTACTATTGATACCAACCTTATCTCTAGCTATCAGCATGCATACACCAAAGGGAAATCTACAGAAACTGCGCTTCACAGCCTACCCTGCCAACCACGGCTACCCAGCAATCGAGTTTTTTTGATCGAATTCCAACACCATCTCTATTTTCTCGATAAGAACACTAATACTAACACATTTTTTTGGGACATTTTTTTTTTAGTAAGCATAAGCACATATACATTTGTATATTTTGGTAATATCATATTCAACTTCTGACCAGGAGTGTCACCAAATTATAACATTTACCAAAGTGAGTTCATGTTGTTGTTGTTGTTGTTGTTAGCAACAAAACACTCCCCGAAGGTTTTGGGGAGTGATGCCGAAGTTGACAGTCCTTGGCCGGATATGACCCCGGTACGCTGCGGTACTGCCCGACTGTCGTGGTAGCGATTTGGTACGACCAGTGGAACCTTCTAGGTCATGTCATCCCTCCATCCGTGAGGAAGGAGAAGATGGGTAATGAGAGGTGAGAGGCATCATATCCGTAGATCAACCATCGAGTAGCACGTCAATTACCTATGTGCATATTAGTCGCCTCTTACGACCGGTATGCCTACCTCGGGCATATTCTAAACCCCTAACCCGCAGGGTTCATAATAGCATAGTGTATAAATACCAAGTGTAAACTCTTCTGCATAGACGTCAAAATTCCAAAATGAGTTTAACACCTGTTTGAGATTGTGGTTAATAACAAGTGTGATATCATAGACTAAGGCTGTGTGCCAAACGGTTTAAAAAAGCAAATTTTGACAGAGCGATGTTAAATTCTGACAGTTATCGTGGTGAATATGAACGTGAGAATTTGCCCTAGCCATGGGGGCTAGGTCAAATTTTGACAATCAATAATGTGAGCACAGGGATGCATGTGCTGTTAACATTCATATTATTTCACATAAATTTATATTCACATGCGTTATTTAACACTAAAATATAATATAATGCGAATAATACGCAATATAAATGCATGAAAAACACGTAAAATGAGAATTGATTCACAAAGCATCTGCTTTTGCACGTGCTTTTTCCATACGTCAAAATTTACTACTGTCATAACTTAACGTTTCGTTTGGCACAGCAAAATGGCAAATATTCGTTCACCATAGGAAATTTGTTCACCTCATTTTACTCTGACGGAAAATGTTTTCAATTAGCACACAGCCATAGTCGTGAAAACTTCAAAGTGAGTTTAGTCACCTGTTTTTAATTTCCTTTTTTCTCGCACTTCTTTCCATCTTCCCATCTCTTTTTACCATTAGGTAAAAGATAGGAGACCGCCATGTTGATGTGTGCAGGATGTTAAACAACGTCATTGCTTTTCTGTTATTCGGTGCTGGTGACATTTTAATATGTGCAGGATGTAAACAAACCGACATTTTAATGTGTGTTGTCAAAAGAAGAGTTCACACTTGATATTGATACACAATGCATAATAGTGTCTGGCTATCATGGCTTTGAGTTGGCTATAGTTTCACCATAATGTACAAATTAGGGAATCCAATTTCTCGGGATTTGAAAGTTCAATCCCGGGATCCCGGGATTGTCCCGAATTTTTTTTTTTTTGCTAAAAATGGCACCCTATATCTCTGTAATAAAGTAGACTAAATTATAGTAATTCATTTAAGTATGTATGTATGTACATATTTATCAAGGCAGTCATTTTTATAACGAACGAAAAGTAACATTAAATTTGTAACTCAAAGTTACTATTCAGGAACTTGAAACATAAGTTGTTTGTACTACTGGTAAACATAGCCAAATATACATACTTATATATTTGATTAACAACGACTTACAAAAAAATAAAAATAAAAATGAATGTCATTTGACTTAGAGAAAAATTACTTTTTCTGAAGTTTGAAGTGTGATCTTAAAGAAATTATTGCATTAATAGTGTCATCTCTTAACCTGGCCCCTGTCGCAACACTGGTGGGTTGAACAGTTGACAAAACGTCAAATGCTTTCTGAATATAATAGCTTTTTGATACATTTACACTGCACCGAATTCGTCGCTTTTGGCGAAGTTATTTCGAGAATGTTTGTCCGCAGAATGAATTTGTTTGCCAAATTAGACGAATTTAATTTCAATCTCCGGATGAACGGCCTCGAAAAAACCTGGCCAAAAGTGACGCATTTGGTGCAGTGTAAATGTAGCTTTGTTGTTGCCCCCATTCCAAAAAATATCAATTTCTTTCCCCAATTAATTCATATTCGTGTCTATTGGTGGAAATTTGGGAGCTACTAGTCGGGCTTGTCAACTTCAACCACTTCGTCGTTGATATTAGTATGGTTTTCGTTATGAAGCATGTTTTTTGTATTACGAAGGATGCTCTCGAGCTCCCCCCCCCAATGACTGATAATCTAATTTCTTTGGAAAATTCATACTTTAAATCATATATATTACTCGGATTAATTAAAAAGGCGGTGTTGCAAATGTAGTTAATGTAATAGTTATTTTTCCCTCAAAGGGGGATGTTTTTGGTAGAAGTTTAGAATCATTCAGAATCATGTTCTACTTAAAGTACATATGTATATACACACAAGATAAATGTATTTAAAAATTTATTTTCGGTGAACCCGGGATTTAGGTCTAGTAATCCCGGGATTTTCGGGACTTAAAAAACTACGGGGTCCCGCAATCCCGGGATCCCGGGATTGGAATCCCTAGTTCAAATATATATTCGCTTGTGCCTTTTTGAATATTATTGTGTTTGCCAAAGTGAGTTTAAACAAGTAAGTAAGTCTAAGTTCGGGTGAAACCGAACATTACATACCCAGCTGTGCACATAAAGTGGGCGTGATCGTTCACCGATTTTTCTTATTTTCTGTGGTAGTACTCTACATAAACATAACATGCCTGGTACCTAGTTTCGTAAATCTATCTCACACCGTTCTGAAGTTGTTAGCAGTCGAATTTAAAAATTGCTTGACTCATAAGTGGGCGGTGCCACGCCCACTTTCCAAAATTTTGAAAAAATTATGTAAAGAATATGAAAGTTGATGCATGTACCAAATTATATTATTATAGCGAAATCAGTTAATTAGATATGGACTTTTCAATATTTCCACCTCCTTTCAATATAACTTTTATGAAAAAGTAGGCGTGGTCGCGAAGCGATTTCGTTTATTTTCTATAGCTGAATTTACCACAACAATAGTATGTCCTCTACGAAATTTCGTTATACTAGCATAAACTGTTCTGAAGTTATTAAGAGTCAAAATTTTAAAATTTCTTCAAATATACGTGGGCGGTACCACGCCCCCTTTTCAAAAATTTTTATAAAATCGGCCTTAGAACATCTAAATCAATACATATTGCAAATTTTATCATTGTAGCTGCTTCTAATATTGAATTAACCCATTTTATACGTTTTTCGAAATTTTCGATATCGAAAAAGGGGCGTGGTTATGGTCCGATTTTACCCATTTTCAATAGCAATCTATTCTGAACCCAAATAAGTACGCATGCCAAATTTGGTGAAGATATCTCATTATTTGCTCAAGTTATCGTGTTAACGGACAGACGGACGGACGGACGGACGGACGGACAGACGGACGGACATGGCTCAATCAAATTTTTTTTCGATCCTGATCATATTGATATATGGAAGTCTATATCTATCTCGATTCCTTTATACCTGTACAACCAACCGTTATCCTAACAAAGTTATAATACCCTGTGTACAAGTACAGCTGGGTATAAAAAGTGTACCCTACCATGGTCTGGAGTTTTTTATAGTATAACCAGACACACAAATGTATGTCCATGCCCTTGTGCATTCGCGTTATTAAGGCGTTTGCTAAAGTCAGTTCAGAAAAGTGTACATACATTTGTATGTTTACTCTTGACCATGGCCGCATAAATATTTGAGGAGATCCAAACCGAAACGCATTAAGTATAGTTGCAGTGAATTGGTCTAGACAGACAATGGTCAGGTGCACTATTTCAAACTCACTTTGAAAAACTTCATACATACTATGAAAATGTACAAGGGTATGCATGTAAATTTTTATGTGTAAATTTTTTTCTTTATATAATTAATCTTCTTTGTATTTTCCAGCAACTCAACAACAACTCAACCAATAGCAACTACGGCGACAATAATTTCAATACTACTACACCTCGTTGCAACAATAACAACAAGAACAACAACAACAATAATTTGGTAAGTTAACAAATTAAAACGAGTGTGTACCTGGCCATGATCGGAGTTTGTATGGCCAGAAGTTGGTTTGGTATTTGTTTCCTTTAGGGATCAACTGCTAATAAATTAGCTCAAAAGACGGAGTTTGGCCTCAGGATCACGAATCCGGACGCGCTTTTTTACCACGCTTTTATTAGGTTCACTTGTATGTTTGCTTGTTTGTATATTTGTTTGCTTGCTTGTATGTATGTAACTCTCGTTCGGTCTAAGCCCCAGTGGCCCAAAAACCGTAAAATGTCCCTACAATATGGGTATCAAACGAAAGGGGAAGGCCCCAGGTCTAATTTGGACTTCGATATATTTCGATAAATTTATCGATAACTGAGTTATCGGTCAAAATATGATTGCCCAAAAACCTAAAAAATTCCCTACAATATGGGTATCAAATGAAAGGTGAAGGACCCAGGTTTCACTTGGACATCGACATATTTCGATCAATTTATCGATAACTGAGTTATCGGTCAAAATGTGGTTGCCTGAAAACCTTAAAATTTCCCTAAAATATGGGTATCAAATGAAAGGTGAAGGCCCCAGGTTTCATTTGGACATCGACATATTTCGATAAATTTATCGATAACTGAGTTATCGGTCAAAATGTGGTTGCCTGAAAACCTTAAAATTTCCCTACAATATGGGTATCAAATGAAAGGTGAAGGGCCCAGGTTTCATTTGGACATCGACATATTTCGATAAATTAATCGATAACTGAGTTATCGGTCAAAATATGATTGCCCAAAAACCTAAAAAATTTCCTACAATGTGGGTATCAAACGAAAGGTGAAGGCCCCAAGTTTCACTTGGACATCGACATATTTCGATAAATTTATCGATAACTGAGTTATCGGTCAAAATGTGGTTGCCTGAAAACCTTAAAATATCCCTACAATATGGGTATCAAATGAAAGGTGAAGGCCCCAAGTTTCACTTGGACATCGACATATTGCGATAAATTTATCGATAACTGAGTTATCGGTCAAAATATGATTGCCCAAAAACCTAAAAAATTTCCTACAATGTGGGTATCAAACGAAAGGTGAAGGCCCCAAGTTTCACTTGGACATCGACATATTTCGATACATTTATCGAAGGCCCCAGGTTTCATTTGGACTTCGATATATTTCGATACATTTATCGATAACTGAGTTATCGGTCAAAATGTGGTTGCCTGAAAACCGTAAAATGTCCCTACAATATGGGTATCAAACGAAAGGGGAAGGCCCCAGATTTCATTTGGACATCAACATATTTCGATAAATTTATCGATAACTGAGTTATCGGTCAAAATATGATTGCCCAAAAACCTAAAAAATTCCCTACAATATGGGTATCAAACGAAAGGTGAAGGCCCCAGGTTTCACTTGGACATCGACATATTTCGATAAATTGATCGATAACTGAGTTATCGGTCAAAATATGATTGCCCAAAAACCTAAAAAATTCCCTACAATATGGGTATCAAACGAAAGGTGAAGGCCCCAGGTTTAATTTGGACATCGACATATGTCAATAAATTTATCGATAACTGAGTTATCGCCAAATGACGTTGAGCAATACCAACAGCTCCGTCAGAATCGGGAAGGACCAAACGAGGCTTCAAACAGGGCGACTCCCTTTCGTGCGATTTCTTCAATCTGATGCTGGAGAAGATAATTCGAGCAGCAGAGCTAAACCGCAATGGTACAATCTTTTAAAAGAGCGTGCAATTGCTGGCGTATGGCGATGATATTGATATCATTGGCCTTAACAACCGCGCCGTAAGCGCTGCCTTCTCTGGACTGGATAAGGAAGCGAAAAAAGTGGGTCTTGCCGTGAACAAGGACAAGACGAAGTATTTGCTGTCATCAAAGAAAGAATCGGCGCACCTGCGCCTTGGCAGCCATGTCACTGTTGATAGTTACAAATTTGAAACTGTGAGGGACTTCGTCTATTTGGGAACCAGTATCAACACCGAAAATAATATCAGTCTAGAAATCCAGCGGAGAATCACTCTTGCCAACAAGTGCTACTTTGGACTGAGTAGGCAATTGAGAAGTAAAGTCCTCTCTCGAAGAACAAAGATCACGTTCTATAAGTCTCTCATCATACCTGTCCTGATGTATGGCTCAGATTCATGGACAATGTCAAGAGAAGATGAGATGGCCCTTGGAGTATTTGAGAGAAAAGTTCTCCGGAATATTTATGGTCCTTCCCGTGATGCCAACGGCGAGTATCGAAGGAAATTTAACGATGAGCTGTACGAGCTCTACGCATATCTGACCATAGTCCAGCGAATTAAAGCTCAAAGACTCCGCTGGCTGGGCCATGTTATGCGAATGGACAAAGAAGCTCCAGCACAGAAGGTTTTCCCATCGTCGCCTGAATTCGGCAGCAGAGGAAGGGGGAGGCCTCGACTGAGATGGAAACAACAGGTGGAGGCTGACTTGAACTCTCTTGGCTTTTCCAATTGGCGTCAGTTATCGCTAAAAAGGAATGACTGGCGTGCTTTGATATGCAACGGCCAAAATCGCTTAGGCGGTTAAGCGCCAATAAATGATGATGATGAGTTATCGGTCAAAATATGATTGCTCAAAAACCTAAAAAATTCCCTACAATATGGGTATCAAACGAAAGGGGAAGGCCCCAGGTTTCATTTGGACTTCGATATATTTCGATAAATTTATCGATAACTGAGTTATCGGTCAAAATATGATTGCCCAAAAACCTAAAAAATTCCCTACAATATAGGTATCAAACGAAAGGTGAAGGCCCCAGGTTTCATTTTTACTTCGACATATTTCGATAAATTTATCGATAACAGAAATATTGTCAAAATGTGAGGCCAAATACCTTTAAATTTCCTAACAATATGGGTATTAAACGAAAGTGGAAGTCCAGAGGTTTCGTTTGGACTGCTGTATTTTTCGATATATTTATCGATAATTTCATAGGACATTTGACTAAAAAGTAAAAAATAAATATAGTTTAAAAAAACTAAAACTCACGCTTTTAGAGAGTATTGAACTAAAAAGTTGAAAATAATTTTAAAAACCCTACACAGTAATATTGTGGAAAAAGCGTGGTCCGCTTTGTGCCATAATTTTCGTATATCGAGCGCTCGACGCTTTTCCCACATAATGCTAGTTTCTTTACTACGCTTTCATTAGCTTTACTTGTACATACATTCATATGTATGTTTGCTTGTTTGTATGTAACTCTACTTCAGTCTACCCGATAGTGGCATATGACTGTCACAAAAACCTTGAAATGTGCCTTCAATATGGGTGTCAAACGATAGGAGGTTGCATTATGACTTCTATATATTTATCGATAACTAAGCTATCGGTCATAATGCTTACAATCTGGGTATCAAGGAAAAGGGAAGTTCTACAGGTTTCTATTGGATTTTGGAATATTTCGATATATTTATCGATAACTGAGTTATCGGTCAAAATGAGGTTGTCAAATAATAAAATTGCCTACAATATGGGTATCAAACGAATGTGGAACCCCAGAGGTTTCGTTTGCACTGCGGTATATTTCGATATATTTATAGATTACTTCATAACACATTTAACTAAAAAGTAAAAAATAAATATAGGTTAAAAAGCGAAAACACACGCTTTTAAAGAATATTGCACTAAAAAGGTAAAAATAATTTAAATAAAAAACGAAGATTATGGAACAAAGCGGACCACGCTTTTTCCACAATATTACTGTGTAGGGTTTTTAAAATTATTTTCAACTTTTTAGTTCAATACTCTCTAAAAGCGTGGGTTTTAGTTTTTTTAAACTATATTTATTAATATTTTGCTTCTCTGAAGAGATATTTGCTATCAACGTTTTCATGTTTTTACTGTAATTTTATTGGGCTGTACCTAAAAACGTACGGTTTGTTGACCATAACTTTTCACTAAAACAAAAAATTAAAAAAGCGCTCCCGGATTCGTGATCCTGAGGCCAAAACCCGTCTTTTGAGCTATCTCATATAATTTTAGTTAATTTATTAGCAGTTGACCCCTAAAGGAAACAAATACCGTTGGTTTTTTTTCTTGAGCACCTGCATATTATGGGGATTGTCAAAGTCTGGTTGTTGTAGTGTCACCATAATATACAAATGTATATGCCTTTATGCATTTGCATGTTATGGTGGTTGCCAAATAAGTGCAGAATAGTGTACATGTCACAATACCTTACATATGAGGAGCTCCAAACCAAGCAGCAATAATTGTAGACTAAATCACTGTGTACTTAATGCGTTTTGGTTAGGAGCTCCTCAATTGTATATGCGATGCAATTGTATATGAAAAAGTGAGTTCAGAACAGTGTGCCTTACCAGCGTATATGCTTTTGAGGAGCTCCTAACCAAAACGCATTAAGTACACAGTGATTGGGCCTACAATTACGCTTTTCGAGAGTATTGAACTAAAAAGTTGAAAATAATTTTGCACTTATTTTGGCAACCACCATAACATGCAAATGCACAAGCGCATATATTATGATTTTAGTCAGGCACCTTTTTCAACTTATATTCAGAAAGTTACAATTTATATTCAGAAAATTGCAATTCATATTCAGAACTTCCACTTGATTTCAGAAAATTACCATTCATATTCAGAAAGCCAATATTAAAAAATTTCATATTAAAAAATTACAAATGAATATGAATTGTAAATTTCTGAATATCAAATGGAAGTTCTGAACATGAATTGTAATTGTGTGAACCTGAAATGAAATTCTGAATATAAATTGTAACTTTCTGAATATAAAATGAAAAATGTGTATAATACATTTGTATATTATGGTGACACTAAAACCAAGTCTAGGTATATCAGACTTGTTAAATGATGATTAAAAATTTTAATGACTGAATTATATTGTGTCGTCCTCAGAAAATTGTTAAAGATCAATTAATTGTAAATGTATAATTAACATAAAAATTTCAGATTATTTTGATACATACTTATATTTGCAATTTATGCTAATAACACTACTCGACAAAAAAATCTCCAAGAATGAAAGTACATTTTCAAAAACAGAAATTTAAAGATATTTAGAAAACTGTTCTACTCTTAAACAAATGATTTTTGGAATCAGCATAAAATTCTATATTGGGATCATCTATCAAATGGCAAGTATATGGAAAATTTCGAAAACTTCTCGGGTAATAATAGAAAATTTTTGATTGATGACTTTCAATAAAATGTTGTCCTGGCGTGCTTAAAACTTTCGTAATTAAATTAGCTACAACATAGAAGGGCTAACTTTTTTTCGTCCATAGAATTTTTCTGATTTTGAAGTGGTTAAAACTGAAATTTTGTAAAAAAAATTCGTTTATTTTTTTTAATTTTTTGAACGAGTTTTGGCATAGTGGCCAAATTACTGAAGATGCCTATAGAGATAAAAGCAAAAAATGTTTAAGGGAATTAGTATAATGTGTAGGTAACTCAACAGTTTAAATCGGAAAAATGAAAAATCCAAATTTTTGACGTAATTATATGAAGTAGTGTTTTCCAAAATTAGGAATTTTCATATTTTCACCGATATCTCGGAATCTAGATATACCTCAGCAAAATGAAAGTGATATTGGAAATCAGGAGAAAATTTTATTTTCGGAAAGGTCTATTCTATTCTTGGAGACTAAAGTTGATCAAAATTTGTCGAGCCGTGTAATTGAAAATAATTATTTTAATTTATTCTATTGTTAAATTTATTTTAAATTAAAATTAAATTCTTTTATTGTTTTAATTAAAAAAGATAGACGATTTTTTTCAATTATTATTGATTATTTTTCTAATGGCTATTAATCATGATTATTTTTGATTATTATTATATTATTTGAATTATTTCATTATTAATTTCTGATTAAGGCCCCCAATATGAATAAATTAATCACTAAAATAAAAGAAGCCACCCTGCAGTCAAATTCCGAACTACTCAGCAAACATACTAGTTCATTGACTAACCATTTTGTGGCATATGCATACCAGTTCATTGTTGATTAGTTTTAAAACCAGTCAATGCCAAACTACTCAGCGAAAATTCCAGTTCATTGACTATACATTTTGCGGCGTATGCATACTAGTTCATTGCTGATTAGCGTTAAACCAGTCAGTGCCAAACTACTCAGCAAACAATATAGTTCATTGACTATACATTTTGTGGTGTATTTATACTAGTTCATTGCTGATTAGCTTCAAACCAGTCAAGGCCAAACTACTCAGCAAACAATATAGTTCACTGACTATACATTTTGTGGTGTATTCATACTAGTTCATTTCTGATCACCTTTAAACCAGTCAATGTCCAACTACTCAGCAAACAATATAGTTCATTGACTATATATTTTGTGGTGTCTTCATACTTGGTCATATCTGATCACCTTTAAACCAGTCAATGTCCAACTACTCAGCAAACAATATAGTTCATTGACTATACATTTCGTGGTGTATTTATACTAGTTCATTGCTGATTAGCTTCAAACCAGTCAAGGCCAAACTACTCAGCAAACAATATAGTTCATTGACTATACATTTTGTGGTGTATTCATACTAGTTCATTTCTGAACACCTTTAAACCAGTCAATGTCGAACTACTCAGCAAACTATATAGTTCATTGACTATACATTTTGTGGTGTATTCATACTAGTTCATTTCTGATTACCTTTAATCCAGTCAATGTCGAACTACTCAGCAAACAATATAGTTCATTGACTATACATTTTGTGGTGTCTTCATACTAGTTCATTTCTGATCACCTTTAAACCAGTCAATGTCCAACTACTCAGCAAACAATATAGTTCATTGACTATACATTTTGTGGTGTATTTATACTAGTTCATTGCTGATTAGCTTCAAAGCAGTCAAGGCAAAGCCACTCAGCAAACAATATAGTTCATTGACTATACATTTTGTGGAGTATTCATACTAGTTCATTTCTGATCACCTTTAAACCAGTCAATGTCGAACTACTCAGCAAACAATATAGTTCATTGACTATGCATTTTGTGGCATATGTATACCAGTTCATTGTTGATTAGCTTTAAACCATTCAATGCCAAACTACTCAGCGAAAATTCTAGTTCATTGACTATGCATTTTGTGGTGTATTCATACTAGTTCATTACTGATTTCCTTTAAGCCAGTCATTGCCAAACTACTCGGCAAACAATGTAGTTCATTGACTGTACATTTTGTGGTGTATTCATACTAGTTCATTTCTGATTAGCTTTAAATCAGCCAATGCCAAACTACTTAGCAACATTATAGTTCTACGCCTAAACATTTTGTGGTGTATTCATACTAGTTAATTTCTGACTACCTTCAAACTAATCAATTACAAACTACTCAGCAGACACCTAGCTCGTTTACTATACATTTTATGGATGTTTTTATACTAGTTCTTTGCAGATTACCCTTAAACCAATCAATGCCAACCTAATCAGAAAACATACTAGTATACAACTATAATTTTCTGGGCGAAATCATACCAGTCAGAAAGTTTTCTGAATATCAATTGTAATTTTCTGAATGTCAATTGTATTTTTCTGAATATCAAATAGAAATTCTGAATATGAATTGTAATTTTCTAAATATAAATTGTTACTTTCTGAATATAAACTGAAAAAGGTGTAGTCAGAAAAAGTCTAATCTTTTTTAGAATAATACTAATTAGAAAAATTCCATTTCATACTACATTATTATTATAAGGCCTTATTACACCGCAACCATTAGTACGATCTATTGTAGTACATGGTACTATGCAAACATTATTTGAATTTTTGGTTTGCTTCTTTTTTTTTCTCTTGTAATTCACAGATGCTTTTTCCTGTTTGGGTAAATACAAATATGATGCTGATGTATATATGATCTAGTATGTCAACTGCTATATTTCTTGTGTATATACACAGAAAAAAGGCACTGGTAAAAAGGCACTGGCAAAATCAACAAAATCGTGCTGTTATCCTGAAGTTGACCAAATTTTGGTTGTTTGAACGGTATTTTTTGTTGAAGTAACTGCATTCAGATCTTTTATGATCCCTCTAGAGTGTCAGTCCCGGGATTCTGCTATGTGGAAAGTCCCAACAACTCATGGATTTTCCATATGGCCGGGTCCCGGGACTGACTTTCCTAGTGTTGGTGGTATCACAACGGGCCTTTCAAAACTGGCCTCTGCGGCAGCCACTTGAACCTAACCTAACCTAACTGCATTCAACTGTTTGAACAGTCACAGATTTGTAAATTAAAAAAAAAAAAACTAGGTCCCGCCAACTTATAGGAAAAAAATCAAAGCAGCACACTATAAGTTGGAAGAGAAGTTCGGCACAAGTCTCGTTAGAGGTTATGACAACCTGTTGGTATATAACCCCCATTTTTTTACGTTGCGGCATAAACTTGAGTATATTGACAACAACAATATAAATTACCTCTAACAATGCTCCTTTCACTCGACATTATGGCCCAGCATGAAAGCAGTCTTACTTTGACTCTTTTTGATGTAAAAATAAGACTTACTTTTATCTCTATATACAATGTGGGACCGGAACTCCGCAGTGGACGACAAACCTAACCTTGAGTAACCTTAATTTACCTTACCTAAAAATACAACTCCAAAGCCCCAATTACATAAAACTTTGACAAATGCGCGCCTCGTCTTTGAGTATTTGCAAAAATTTCGCTTCGCTTTACGTTTAAAAAACTTTGTATGAAAGTGGATCCTACAAAGTTGAATGCAATTGGGCCTTCCCCTAAATAATCAAACTTGACGAACGCGGAATTTGAAAGGAGCCATTGCAAGTTGAATTCAATAATTAAATTAAAAATATGTACAATAAACAACGTAATTTAAAAAATATAGAAAAAAACTTGTGTTAACTTTAACGAGAATCGAACTCAGAGCCTTTAGCTCATTTTTGGCCGTGTATGAACTAGTATATCAACTGGTATAATGCTGATGCAGAGGCTAGACTAGTATACTAATTGGTATGGTGCTGATGCAGAAGAGGACAATTGCTTTTCTTTTTCTCTTGTAACTGCTTCTTTTTTACCTTGTAATTCACAGATGCTTTTTCGGGTTTGGGTAAATACAAATAGTCGCTGCTTTCTAAAGAATAAACTGGTATATTGCTGATGTAGAGGCTGACTATAATACTGGTGCATAGACCGACTAGTATACCAATTGGAATGAATGTCAAATTCGTGGACTAGTATGACAAGTGGTACGATCTGAATGGGCATAATGATTAGTATCTCCTGCCGCATAGACTGAGCAGTATGTCAACTGGTATGATTTTGATGTATATATGAACTAGTATGTCAACTGGTAAGATTCTGATGCATATATGAACTAGTATGTCAAATGGTATATTTCTGATGCAAATTTGAACTAGTATGTCAACTGATATGATTATGTTGCATAAATGAACTGGTATGTCAACTGGTATGATTCTGATGCATAAATGAACTACTATATCAACTGGTATGATTCTGACGCATATATGAACTAGTCTGTCAACTGGTATGATTCTGATGCAAATATGAACTAGTCTTTTAACTGTAATGATTCTGATGTATATATGAACTAGTCTGCCAACTGGTATGATTCGTATGTATATATGAACTATTCTTTCAACTGGTACGATCCTGACGTATATACGAACTAGTATCTTAAATGGTATGATACTGATGTGTATAATAACAAGTATATCAACTGGTATATTCCTGATGCAGAGGCTGACTAGTCAGCCAATTGGTATGGTGCTGATGCAGAGAAGGACAATCGCCATCTCGTAGGACATCGCCGTGTTAAAAATACCAGTTGCTAATATGGAAAAATTACAGAACTCGAACTAGTTGAGGCCGCCTGGCTGACTGGTATGTGATTAGTATAAAACTAGTTAAGTTGACTGCAGGGTAGTTACTATTTTTATAGTTTTTATTTCAGTTTAAAGTTGTGTTGTGTTTTACATTCTTATGTTTTATGTTTTACACTATTTTAAAGTTACTCTAAGTTACACTATGATTTTTTGGGCTGACCGGTGCTTTTAGTTGAAAGTTACGAACTCAATTGAATTGTGCCGGTCGGTTCGGCCAACGCCAGCCGGTCCGTTATTTGTCATCTTGCTTGCAATTGGCACTGCTGAAATAGTTTAACACTAGAGGGCAGGGTGCCAATTGCAAGCAAGGTTGCGTTATGGCAAAATGTTATGGTGCTAAAGCATCTGCTATATGCAGCGCGACAAGTCGCACTATAGTAGCCCTTAGCAGAATCATGTAAAAAAATATTTAGAAAAGTAGTTTAAAATAGTAGTACTTGGAAAAATAGTAAAGGTTGGCTTTTGCTGATGAATTTATCATTAATAACTCTCAATAATAATATATTCTCAGCAATTCAACCCTGACTTTAAAGCTTTTCCTTCTGTGATTCGAGTATGTTATTTTCATTTTTAATCATCAGCCAAGTGTGCATGAATGAATTGGAGATAAATTTATTGGAACTGGTTGAAGTTGGTAGTAAAGTGGTAATACTATTCCTTTGGCAGACTTTGTCCGATAGTCTTTATGACCTGAAAAGCTTCCAAGGAACTTTTAGTAAAAATTTAAGTTATAGCTGATTTACATGAGTCGATTTGACCTTCGACTGCATTCAACCATCAAATGTATGTTGTCGATCGGTCGAATTACTATTAACACGGTGGAACGACAAAAAATCGACCAGGAAAACGATACTTATTTTGAGGCTAGAATACTAGAAAACGGCTAGTCGAAGAAAATTTTAGGCTATGCAGCTTTTGTAGGGAATCCGAGTTCTTACAAAAAAATGTTCAGGTAAATGGTGTTTTACAGCAATGGTTTGTCGGTTTTATACCAAATATGAGGTAAAGTCTGTGAAATTTAAACTAGCGATGATAGACCTCTAGAACAGGGATGGGCACCGTTTTCAACCAACGGAGCGGTACAACAACAACGTCATACTTTCTACAACTACATCGTTCCTGGAATCACAAAAAATTACTCGAAAGAATTATAAACTAAGACAAAAAAGAAACAGTAGCCGCAACTAGTATGCAGCGCAATTACAAAAAAAAAAACAATGAAATACAACTACAAATGCACATACATATCTATGTACATATGTAAGTATGTATACATACCAGATACCCATAATCGCATCGTACCCCATCGTTACGGTGACCATACATTTTTTTTGAAAAAACAGAACTCTTTTTACTTAAGGTAAAGAGGATAGATGAATAAGAGGCGTCAGTTCGTTACTCGCCAATTGAACAAATTTTTGTGGTAATTTTTGCGACATTCTCGCTCGTTTTTCCTCAGGGTTTCGGCCATTCCCTTTTGTTTTCTGTCCGTGATTTGAGAAAAATTTTGAGTAAGAAATCCGAGTGAATTGCAGAAATGTCAAAAACGGAAAAGAAATAGAATGAGTGAAATGCAAATGTCAAAAGTGGTTTTAGCTGAAAGAGTGAAGTCATAAAATGTGAAAAAGTGGTAAAAATTGTGAAAATTTGTGAGAAAATAAGAAAAAGTGAAGTTAATTGTGTTAAAATCAAATAAAAGTGTAGAATTAATATTAGTGAAGGTATTTGTTAAGCTACGTTGTGTACTTTTGTGTTTAAAAAGGGTTTTACCTATTTATGCAAGAAGTGTCGCCAAAGAGAATAAATGAATTGTTATATCCTCTTTGGTGTCGCATGAATGTTTGGAAAAAATTGAATGCAGTGAAAAACTGAAAAAAATAAATAAAATTTAAGTGAATTTGTAATAAAATGAATAAGTTAACTAATTGTGGAGTAAATAAAACCTCGATAGTGCATTGTGTTGTGTTACAAGTTGGTTTAGATTGTGTGTGCAACATGTGGCAAACGTACCTATCCAATTGCGACAAAAAGTTTTTGCGAAGGTATCCAATTGTGCAAAAGAAATATTGGAAAAGTGAGTGCAATATCTATAACAATTCCAATATACATTTGATAAATAGTTTGCAGTAGTTTATCTGAAATCTCTGCAACTATATATGAATGTATATATGTTTTGTTGACATCAAAATGAATCGCGAGGGAGCGGTCACACCGGGAAAAGGGAAGTCGGGTGAACTATAACTGTTCCGGGAATAAATGTCCCGTTAATCCCTTCATGCTACAGCGCCAAAAATGGTGGCAAATGAATTTCAGCTTCCATATCCAAAGAGTTTTCGACGTGAGTAGATGCTTTTCAGATATTTTCGAGTTTTTGTAGTTACAACCGATCACAAAGCGCGTTTCGCAACCAAACTCTTCTTTTTAACGCGAATACTTAAAAAAATTTTATTTAAATTACATATAAAATGCCAGCTTTTCGTAAGTGCTGTGTGTCGGGGTGCAACAGTAACACCCGTGCGAATCGCGGGTTATCGTTTTTTGCCGTGCCATCTAATCCCCAGAGTGCGCTTAAATGGAGGGAGAACCTGGGCTTTAAGAAGTTCCAGAGGAAAGAAAATTACGTGTGCATCAACCATTTTTCACACGATGCAGTCGGTGACGGGCGTCTTAAGGAGAACGCGGTTCCAACTTTGGAGTTGGGTAAGCATAATTTTTTTTAAGTGTTAAGTGCCAAACTTCGCCTAGGTCTTACCCCCTAAAAAGTTAGTAAAAGATGATGGATTTTGTATGTACCTAATACTGGCAATAGTACAAAATTCATTCATTGTAATTAGTTTGAAATTTAAGATAATCGTAAACGTTTAATCGTTTTGGAAGCTTCAACTTTTCATTTCCATTTTTTCCATACATTTTCCATACATAAGGGCAAAAAATAGCCACCCACAAATCATATAAAGATATATCGAAGTAATCTGGGGATTTGTATAGGTAGACTAGACTTGGTATAGGCTTACCACCTGAGCTACTGCGACATATAAAAAATGCTAGTTAGTTGCCACATTTATATTCATTGCAGTGAGGTTGTGATGCAGGTGCGTGTTTGTATGAATGTGTGCTTTTGTTTGTTTTGCATATACGAGGGCTGACCCATAATTCTGCAGGTTCGATTTGTTTTAGGGGGTGCGTATTTATTTTCATATGTCTGAGCAATTCACAACATCTTGTTATGTTTTTGAGGTTTACTTTAAAATTGATTTTTTTTGCAACTCTTTTAAAGGTAACGAAAATTTCCCAAAACATCATTTTTTCGAGACGCACAAGGTGCAGCGGCATTGTTGCGGCATCTATCCTCTTTGTCTTTGCTTAAGGCTTGGTATTGACTTCACGTGAAAATTTCGCTACCCGGCTATAAACTATTTGGGGTTACAATCTCAATATTTGGAATAAAAAAGGCGTAATCATCTCATCATCATTTATTGGCGCTTAACCGCCTAAGCGATTTTGGCCGTCGCCTATCAAAGCACGCCAGTCATTCCTTTTTAGCGATAACTGACGCCAATTGGAAACCCCAAGGGAGTTCAAGTCATCCTCCACCTGTTGTTTCCATCTCAGTCGAGGCCTCCCCCTTCCTCTGCTGCCGAATTCGGATGACGATGGGAAAACCTTCTGGGCTGGAGCTTCTTTGTCCATTCGCATGACGTGACCCAGCCAGCGGAGCCTTTGGGCTTTAATTCGCTGGACTATGGTCAGATCTGCGTAAAGCTCGTACAGCTCATCGTTAAATCTCCTTCGATACTCGCCGTCGGCATCACGGGAAGGACCATAAATCTTCCGGAGAACTTTTCTCTCAAATACTCCAAGGGCCATCTCATCTTCTCTTGACATTGTCCATGAATCTGAGCCATACATCAGGACAGGTATGATGAGAGACTTATAGAGCGCGATCTTTGTTCTTCGAGAGAGGACTTTACTTCTCAATTGCCTACTCAGTCCAAAGTAGCACTTGTTCGCAAGAGTGATTCTCCGTTGGATTTCTAGACTGATATTATTTTCGGTGTTAATGGTGGTTCCCAAATAGACGAAGTCCCTCACAGTTTCAAATTTGTAACTATCAACAGTGACGTGGCTGCCAAGGCGCAGGTGCGCCGATTCTTTCTTTGATGACAGCAAATACTTCGTCTTGTCCTCGTTGACCGCAAGACCCACTTTTTTCGCTTCTTTATCCAGTCCAGAGAAGGCAGCGCTTACGGCGCGGTTGTTAAGGCCAATGATATCAATATCATCGGCATACGCCAGCAATTGCACGCTCTTGTAAAAGATTGTACCATTGCGGTTTAGCTCTGCTGCTCGAATTATCTTCTCCAGCATCAGGTTGAAGAAATCGCACGAAAGGGAGTCGCCCTGTCTGAAGCCTCGTTTGGTTTCAAATGGCTCAGAGAGGTCCTTCCCGACTCTGACGGAGCTGTTAGTATTGTTCAACGTCATTTGGCAAAGCCGTATAAGCTTTGCAGGGAAGTCAAATTCAGACATGGCGGCATACAGGCAACTCCTTTTTGCGCTGCCAAAAGCGGCTTTGAAATCGACAAAGAGATGGTGTGTGTCGATTCTTTTATCATGGGTCTTCTCCAGGATTTGGCGTATCGTGAAAATCTGGTCGATGGTAGACTTACCAGGTCTAAAGCCACACTGATAAGGTCCAATCAGCTTGTCTACGATGGGCTTCAGTCTTTCACACAATACGCTAGAAAGAACCTTATATGCGATATTAAGAAGGCTGATTCCGCGGTAGTTGGTGCGGTTAGCGGGATCGCCTTTCTTGTGGATTGGGCAGAGCACACTTAAATTCCAATCTGGAGGCATGCACTCGTCTGACCATATTCTGCATAAGAGCTGATGCATGCTTTTTACCAGCTCTTCGCCTCCGTGTTTGAACAGCTCGGCGGGTAGTCCGTCTTTTCCAGGCGCTTTGTTGTTTTTGAGCCGGGATATAGCTATCCTCACTTCATCATAGTCAGGTGGTGGGACGACTTTTCCATCGTCAGGGATTGGGGTATCGGGTTCGACGTCTCCCTCGCAATTTAGCAGTGAGGAGAAGTGCTCCCTCCATAATTTAAGTACACTCTGTACGTCGGTTACCAGGTCGCCATTATTGTCCTTACAGGAACTTGCCCCGGTCTTAAAACCTTCCGTCATCCGCCGGATCTTTTCATAGAATTTTCGGGCATCATTCCTGTCAGCCAGCATCTCAAGCTCCTCACACTCACGCCTTTCGGCCTCACGTTTCTTTTTTCTGAAAAGGCGTCTCTCTTCCTTCTTTGCCTCACGATAGCGTTGCCATACACTGCGGGTTGCGCCCGTTCGCAACGTCTCCCTGTAGGCAGCGTCCTTTTTGTCCGAGGCAGTGCTGCATTCCTCATCGTACCAGTTGTTTTTGCGGGCTCGCTGGAACCCTATAGTGGCCTCAGCGGCGGTACGTAATGAGTGAGAGATATGCTTCCATTGCTCGGTTGCATCGTTAGGTCGAGGATTGCTCTCCGATAGCAGGTGTGAGAGTCGAGTGGAGAAATTGTCAGCTGTCTGTGTCGTGCGCAGCTTCTCGACGTCAAACTTTCCTTTCGTTACTGTGCGCACTTTCTTTGCTACACAGAGGCGTGTGCGTATCTTGGCTGCAACAAGATAATGGTCCGAGTCGATATTGGGACCACGAAGGGTACGCACGTCTAGAACGGTGGAGCTATGTCTGCCGTCGATCATGACATGATCAATCTGGTTTCTTGTTCTTTGATCAGGAGACAGCCATGTGGCTTGGTGTATTCGTTTATGCTGGAACCTGGTACTACTGATGACCATATTGCGAGCAGCGGCGAAATCAATCAACCTAGTGCCGTTGGGGGATGTTATATCATGGAGACTAAATTTTCCAACTGTTGGACCAAAGACTCCTTCCTTGCCCACCTTCGCATTAAAGTCGCCGAGCACGATTTTGATATCATGTTGGGGGCAGCGATCATAAGTCTGTTCAAGTTTATCGTAGAAGGAGTCCTTCTCTGCGTCGTCCGTCTCCTCAGTCGGCGCATAGGCGCAGATAAATGCTATGTTGAAAAATTTCGCTTTGATGCGGATCGCAGCGAGACGCTCGTCCACGGAGGTGAACGCTAGTACTTGGCGGCGAAGTCTCTTTCCCACCACGAATCCTACACCACGCGCTTTGCCGCGTGTCTGGCCACTGTAGTATACGTCACAAGGTCCGATGGTCGCCTTTCCTTGTCCCGTCCATCGCATTTCCTGCAGGGCGGTGATGTCAGCCTTTGCGTTAACGAGGACATCAACCAGTCGGGCAGCGGTACCGCCCCTTGAAAGGGTCCGGACATTCCCGGTACATGCCCTAATATCCAAATCATTATGCCTTATTCGTTTTGCCGGGTCGTCAACATTAAAGGGGGTTCTCATCCGAGGCTTTAATACATTTTTCATTGGACTAAATTTTTTACGTGGCGGGTCCCAAACCCAGCTTCACGTGAAAATTTAGCTACCCGGCTATAAACTATTTGGGGTTACAATCTCAATATTTGGAATAAAAAAGGCGTAATCATCTCTTTGCAGTAAAAAATGTTTCCAACGTCGTAGAAACATTGAAATTGCAATCTCAAATAATTTCAACCAAAGTGCATCAATTGAAAGTCATTTTTTTAAGTATATTTTTCCTTTTTGCGAATAGTATTTCTTGATGGTGAGAGACACTTCCTTGTTAATTTAAAACCTACCATAACCACGGTGGCCGTTTTGGCCGAAATGTACCATTTTTGGTACGATTTTTTTTCCGGGTACGGAACTTCCAAATTTGGTACGTTTTTGCATTTTAACGTACTCAAGTTTTGATTTCGCTGAAGCCCTTGACCGCGTTAAACATAAACTAAATTGTTTTTAAAATATTTTGAAAGATTTTAAATTTTTCATAAAGTTTTGAAATTATTGAGCAAACTAACTTTACAGAGCTACTCATTACATTTGTTAAAAAAGGTTGCCGGCAAAAAAAGCAGAACAAAAACAGAACATTTGCTTAAAAACAGAACATTTCTGTTATTTTCCTTAGAAAAAAAAATACGCAGAACAAGCTCCTTAAAAACAGAACTGTTCTGCCAAAAACAGAACGGATGGTCACCGTACCCATCGTACATGTAGCGTGAGTGTGCCGTGACAAAACAAAACCAACACCGTAAAATTTCAGACTACACTACGAAAAATAAGTAATTTATATTGTATATATGTGGTTAATGAAGTATGTTCATCTCCAGTTCTTATGTTATTTAAAAATAATTTGATTCAAAAATTAAAAACTATATCAGTGGAAAAAGTATAATGAGAATATAACCTGCAAAAACATATTTATGCCAAAAACTAAAATTTCAAATTTTGCGAGAAAAATAAACTCTCAAATACGATTTCTCAACATTTTAATGCATGCTTCTGGCAAGCGAGCGACGATATGTAAACGTAAAATTCTAGTTTAAAAAAAAAAGTTAACTTCAATTTCTTGCTACAGTACATAGATTAGACATAAATATAGATGTTTAAATTTTAAAATAATAAATCAATCAAATTAAAAACAGTTCAAAACTCATTGTAATTCTTATATAAAAAAACTTAAACAAGAATTTTAAAAATAAGTAAAACTTAATTTCATGACTTGGGATTAAAAACAAACTTAAAAGCACAAATTACAAGTCTTTATTCAAATTGTTTTGGGTAAGCCTACTACGATATTCGTCTTTTATATGTTTCATGTTCGAAAAGGCGGATTCACATACATAAGTGGAAGAAAACACTGACAGTAGTTTTGTCACCTCATTTTTTAAAATTGGATATTTTTTAGAAGAAACCTTTTTCCAAAATGAAACACCTGTTTCAGAAATAGCTCGGAGATGTAAATCTGATTGGATATCGCAAAGTTACAGTTGAAACAAGGGTTTTTGTTCGTAAATGTCACATGTCATCGGGTATAAAAATATATCAACCAGCGTCTTTATAGCTTTGAAATCTGTAAATCTGTCATTAAACTCAGTTTCCACAGCTTGTATATGTTTACTATACGGTTTAAAGCTGATATCTGGTATTTCGGATTGAATTTCCTTGCAGGATAGAAAATTTGAGAGCTAATTTGTTTCTAAATTAATCTGAAGAAATTTTAATTTATTTTTAAAGCCATTTATTAATGATAATATTTCAACAATGTTTGATTTCTGGAGCTGGACATTTAATATATTGAATTTTGAGGAGAAGTCAGTTAAAAATGCGAGGTACCAAAGAAACTCTGGACAGGGGCGCAGCCAGGGGGTGATTTTAGGGGTTTAAACCACCCCTGAGATATAAAACTGTATATGTGAAAACTAGTTTTCAAGACATGTTTGCAAAAATTTCGAGTGCATGAAAATGGGTCTGGTACGATATGTCGAAAAAAAAGAAGTCGAAACTAAAAATGTCGAAAAAAATTTTGCCGAAAACACAAAAGGTCGAAAAAAAAATGTCTCGAAAAAAAAGTCGAATGAAAAAATGTCGAAAAAAAATATATAAGATGTAGAAACAATGTAATGAATGATGTGTAAAATTCGCGCGAATTTGACACATCATTCATTACATTGTTTCTACATCTTATATAATAATGTTGAGTATTATTTTTCTAGTGTTTTGCAATAGCTCTTGCAAGCAAATATAAAACCTGACGGTAAAGTTACAAGCACAAACTCTTAAGCTCTTCTCAATATAATTAACAACAACCTCTCAGAAACGAATCTCCGGTTTAAAGATATCAGAAAAATTTTGATTTTTGGCGACTTTTATAGTCACGTAAATATTATAATTTTAGTAAAAGACGACGATGACTAGGCACGATGTTGAATAATCTTTATTTTTATAGTGATCGTAGTTGTAGGCGATAAGCGATAACTCAAACTAGAGTTGCCAAGTTTACTTACGAACTAGTGTGGTACATTTTGTAGTATAGTTATAGTAGTAGAAATAGTAGTAGCTTAGATTTATATGTACAACATCTTCCCTTTATAAGTATGTATGCTTAATATTAATGTGAGTTATAATGATTATAATAAAGCTGATACAATTTACAAATTGAGTTTATTAGGCACTTTCATTTTTCTTCCTATTTTGGTTGTGTAGTTGTTGTTGTTGTAACGAGGTGTAGCCCTGCCTAAATGTCAGACAGGGTCACCTCGAGTGTATTGCTCTTGGCCGGGTCGATATAAGAAAACGGCCCGGGTCGTTTCGGCACGATGGGTACAGCACAAGTACTGGTACCGTTCTCGTAGATCCGGCAATACAAGAAACTAAACTAGCCGTGCAGGCTATGTAGGTCATTTAGCGTTACCCAGGGTGCACCAACTGGGAGGCGACCTACTTTTACACCCCATTTTGGTTGTGTACGTTTCGTTTGGTTTATCAGTTGGGTTAACAATGTTAGTATTTTCAATTGCTTTCTTTTCTTCGTTTGCATTCGAGTTTATTACGTTCTGTTCTTTTGCATTATTTTCATTTGTTGCATAACTTTCTTTTGCAATTTCTTCATTTACAGGTCTTTTGAAAATATGCTCTTGGTTTCTTCTGTAACAGCCCCCCTCTGAATCCTGAACTAGATAAGACCTCGGCTCTGGACATTTTTCAATTATTATACCTGGATACCAAACGGATGTAGGAGATTTCTTATACATAACTTTTTCCCCTTCATTAAGTGGTCTAAGGCTTTTAGCTTTTTTGTTGAAGTTTTTAGCTGATTTTTGGTTTTGTTTTTCGATTTCTTTTCTGTACGCGGCCTTATCAACAACTTTTGTTTCAAAGTTTTGTGACAATGATGGAATTTTCGTTCTCAGTCTTCGGGACATGAGTAACTCACTTGGACTTGGCATGTTATTTTTCGGAGTTGTTCTGTAATGTAAAAGATCTGTGTATGGATCCGTTTTTTGATCAATACATTTATATAACATTTTCTTAACTGTTTGAATAGACCTTTCCGCCAGACCATTCGACCTGGGTAAATATGGACTGGAAGTTGTGTGTTGGATATTCCATTCGAGACAAAAAATTTTAAAATCAATAGAATTGAATGGCGGACCGTTGTCCGAGACAAGGATTCCCGGTACCCCATGTCGAGCAAAAATAGATTTTAGTTTAGTTACTACTGCCAAACTTGTGAAACCACTGTTGAGAAGTTCGATTTCAATAAACTTTGAATAGTAGTCTACGTACGTATGTTCTTTTATTGAACTCAAACAAATCACAGCCCAACTTGTACCATGGAAGATCTGGTATTTCATGACTCATCAGTTCTTGTTTTGGATTTGCCACTCTGTATTTCATACAAAGCTCGCACATGGAGACCACATTATCAATGTCATTATTCATATTAGGCCAGTACACTGATCCCTTAGCTAGACTTTGACAGCGCTGTACGCCCATATGACCTTCATGTATATTATATAGAACCTTCCTACGAAGTACCTTCGGAATCACAATGCTATTATTTTTTAAAAGTAAATCAACTACAATTGAAAGGTCATCTTTACAACTATAGTATGGCATTGCTGACATGTCAACTTTTTTCTTATTAGGTGGCCATCCGTTTTTAACATAATTTTTAACTTTTACCAGAACTTCATCAGCTTGTGTGGCTCTTTTTACTTCTTTTATGTATTCTTCGGACAGACCTATATGAGATATTACCAAATTGCATTGTAAATCCAATTCTTTATCAATGTCAATGTTCGTTTCTTCTCTCAGTGGTGCTCTAGAGAGTGTATCCGGTACAAACAAATATTTACCCGGCTTATACACCACTTCCAAGTTATAACGCTGCAAACGCATCATAAAGCGTTGAAGTCGTGGTGGAATTTTAAAAAGAGGTTTATTAAACAACGATACCAAAGGTTTGTGGTCAGTCTCTACGATAATTTTCTGCCCATAAACGTATTGGTGAAATTTTTCGCAGCCGAAAAGAATAGCGAAAAGTTCCTTTTCTATCTGGGCATAGTTAATTTGTGAACTTGTCAAAGAGGCTGAAGCAAATGCAATTGGGTTTTCTGCGTGAAAAATAGCTGCACCGACTGCAAATTTAGAGGCGTCTACAGACAACCTCAGCTGTTTTCGGACATCGAAATAAGTCAGCAAAGGTGCCCTGGTAATTTCATTCTTTAAATTATTGAATTCCTTTTTATGACCGTCATTCCAATGCCACTGTATGTCTTTTTTCAATAATTCACGCAAGTTTTTATTTTTAGCCGACATATTTTCTATAAAAGAACCTAGATAGTAAACCATGCCCATGAATCTTTGTAATTCAGGCACTGAACATGGTGCTGGTAACTCTGTTATGGCTTTAATTTTTTCGGGATCGGGTTTGACTCCCTGATCATTAAAAATGTGTCCTATGAATTTAATTTCCCGTCTATAAAAGTGTGACTTTGTTTTGTTAAACTTTAGACCTACGTTTTGAGCCCTTTCTAACACTTTATGCAATATTTTATCGTGTTCCGCGATGCTAGACGCGTGTATCAAAAAATCATCCATGTATATTATTAACCCCTCAATATCACAAAATAATTTTACCATTTCGGCATGAAACATTTCTGGAGCTGCGTTGATACCAAAGGGTAAGCGTAAAAACCTGTATCTACCGAATGGTGTATTAAATGTACACAGCTTAGAGGAGTCTTCATCCAATTGCATCATCCAGAATCCTGAATTTGCATCTAATGTACTTTAGACCCGCTTAATTTAGATTTACATTCATCAATATTTGGGAATGCAAAACGTGGTCGCACAATAGCCTTATTAAGGTTTCTTGGATCTAAACCAAAGGCCGGCAGATATTTTCCTGGGAGTCGAAGTATGTTCGGCCATCTCACGTACACAGTTCGTAATTACACGCACACAGCACGAACGTCAACAAGCAGAACAGAAAAGAATCAAATTTTATTCAGTTTTATGCTAGCATTGATTGAAGCAGGTCGATACCGCATTGCTTCTATTATTTCTTGCTTATATTGGTACACTGAGCATAAATGCAAAATATATTTTATTAGTAAGATGGAGGTACAAAACGATTTTTTTTTACGGAAATATTTTTAATGATGCTGAGTGTCTTGTATGCGGCCAAGTTTTAAAATGCAAAGACACCTTTCACTTTAAAATAATATTAATTTCAAAAAGAAAAAAAATAAAAAGTTATACGTATTATATTCCTAGTGCACGAAGCACGTAAGCTTTATTTTCAAAGCACCCACATTTGAATAAAAAAAAAACTATTTTTAATTATTTACCTAACTTATGCTTCCGTTAGCGCAGACTTGGACTTAACTAAACTTAACTTGGTTTCCTTAAAAATATAACGAGAGAGCTCATTAGCCCGTTTCAAATAGTTATAACATTTTACCCTCTCGAATAGACTTTTTAAACATAAATCATACAAAAGTTCCAAAAAAATATTTCCCGTGCATAAAGTTTTGATATTCTAAGCTTATTCTCAATCAATATATATTAAAAACCCAAAATAAAGTATAAAATATATTGGGTAAAAAAATTTAATTTTTTTGGTTGGCCTAATGTGATTTTAAATTATTTGACAGTTTGTTTTTCGGCTGCCATATTAATTAAAAACATCCAAAAATTTATTTTCCCTATGGAATAGTTGGAGAATTTTATCCAAAACGTTAAACAAAATGGTATGGCAACAATAGTACTCTCACGGCTCTCACTGAACTTGGAAACTTAATTTAACTTAACTTAATTTTTCGGTAATCAGATACATATGCTTCCCATTTGCTAGATGTGATATTTTCAAGTCTTTTTAAGTTAAGTGTGCGCTAATGGAACCCTTATGCCCGTGTTAGCGTGGACTTAACTTAACTTGGCTTAACTTAATTTACAAAAACACTTAGATTCAATTATTCAACGTGCCATTTAATTTGTGTTTGTTTTTATTATTTCTGAAATTTTATTTTTTTGACGTCTTGCTTTGTACTTGCCGTATGAAATTCATTAATCCAAAAATTTAGAACGCTATACAATATATGAGGGATTTATATTGAAAATACTAAAAAAATTTATATGGTAGCACAGTTCTCTCACTGCTCTCTTTGAACTTAAAAACTTAACTTGGAAATCAAAAATCTGTAGATTCCCAAGTTTCTAAGTTAAGCTATTTTTTGGATAACTAAGAACACGTCCTACCCATTTGTTAGATGTAAGATTTTCAAGTCAAATTTAGTCGAAGTCCACGCTAACACGGCCATTAGTTTGTAAACAAATTCATAGTGCACGAAGCACGTAAGCTTTTTTTCTAAACACTCACATTTGAATAAAAAAAAACATCATTTTTAGTTGTTGACAAAAAAAATTAAAATAAATCAAAAAAATTCTGCTAATATTTAGGTTATGTTGTCAAAATTTATTTGTTCAGTTATACCTAGTACAGGTACTTTTCGTATTAGAGAACTTACATAAATTTATAGTGCTTGAAACACCCGTTTATTTCGTTGAAAACCAGCATTTTAATTTTTAAAACAAATTCTTATTCATTCTTAACAAACTTAAAAGAAAAATCAAATAAACACAAATCGTGTGTTTTTCTATTAATATGTAAGTTATCTGATAGGTTATACAACATTTACATTTTGAATTTTGTAATTAAATTCATAGTGCTTGAAGCCCGTTTTCTTGATTTCGTTAAAAAACCTTCTGAATTCTTTAATAAAAAAAAAAATTTACACTCTTCAAAAATCTTTAAAAAAATTCAAGTATACACAAAACATAAGATACATATATACATATGTTTTCTTATTAAATATAAGTTTAGTGGCCGTCGTCAAGATTTGTGTTAAGTTATACAACATACAAATTTTTTCCAGTGCAATACCACCAACACACAAGCAATTTTGAGCGTAATACACTAATACTCCCACATATTGCGTCCTCTCTGTTTGCCGGCTACTGATCTAAACACAAGCGTAAACTACCGTTAGGCTTTGTAACTAACACAATTGAGCTGACCCACTTGGTTGGTTCTTTAACAGGTGTAATAACTTTCAAGTCCACCATTCTGTTTAATTCTTTTTGTAGAGGCTCATACAAAGTAAATGGAATTTTTCTAGGAGGATCTGCTACAGATTTAACCTGCGGACAAATTTTTAAATGGCATTTATCTTTAAGAAGACCAAAACCCTCGAACACATTTGAATATTTCTCAAACTTTTTATTGATACAGTTTATAATGTTATGCTATGGATACACACACGGAGATTATCTCCAATAAATCTTCTTTAATCAGATCCAAATTTTACCTTGATACACACAAAAATGAAGATTAACAGCATTGAGAATTACTACTTTGGTTGTTATTGCACTATATTCTTGCCTACCTCAGCGACATCTAGTTGTCGAAAGTCGGATCTTAGAAACCAGCGCGTCGCCTATCTGTCAGCTACCCTTAATTTCCTAGTGTTTCTTGGTGTTTTTGTCTATTTATGTACAGAGTGTTGCCAGTGCAAATTTTTTAAAACTGCTCAAATCTTCTTAATTTTTGGGAGTTTATAATGAAGATTATGCTCAAGTTAACTCCCAAAAGCGCAGTTAATTCGGAATTTGCGCTAATGTATCAGCCGTATTAACCTGTTTTACTAAATCCATTGCAATTGCACTTTGCAGGCCTATTACATTTCATGTTTAATACATAGAAGTCAGTCACATATTCTTTGCCTTTGAAAACTAATTTAAGGTTGCACATACCTATAGTTGGCAATTTTTCGTCACTAAAAGTTAATATAATTTGTTTTTTACATGTTTCCTTCCCGTTTAGTTTCAATGTTTTATACATACTCAATGACATAACGTTCGCTTGTGCTCCTGTGTCTATCTGACAGACCACCATTTTGTTACCAATTTGCGCGGTGATATTCCATTCCCTGTCTGATTGGCCTGTTTTCGCTGCTTTTGAGTTGTTTATGACGCCCACAAAGAATTCATCGCTCTCATTTTCGCTTTCCCATTCGTCTTCTTCCAACTTTTTAACGAACTTCTTTTGTTTATTTTGACAAAACTTTGCGAAGTGGTTGAACTTACCACAAGCATGGCACTTGACACCTGCTGCCGGACATTTGTTTTTATGGACTGCCCGCACTTTGTACATTTCGTTGTTGTAGTTTGCTCATTCGTAGAGGACTTGCGGTACTTAATATTAGCACGTGGTAATGCAGAAACCGTATTAATTTCTTGTTCATCCACATTTTCAATGACATTTTTGTGAGCTGTGGCTAACTCAATGCTTTTAGCAATATCAAGTGCTTTTTGCAAGCGTATATCCCCTTCGCTCAAAAGCCTTTCTTTAATTTTAGAAAAATTTTGTGATAAGCCACATATAAAAATGTCACGGACCAAATCCTCACGGAGATTGCCGAATTCGCACGTGGAACTCAAATTATTTAAAACAGCCACATATTCGTTTATAGATTCACCTCTATGTTGACCACGTGTAAAGAATTTATGCCGCTCCATTGCTATGTTGGCTTTTGGTACAAAGTAGTCTTAAAATTTTTTGAGGAGCACATTGTACTGGACCGTGTCCACGTCCTCATTAAATGAATTGAAAATTTGTAATGACCCTGACCCAAGATGGTGAATTAGCAGTGCCACTTTTCGCGAGTTTGGCTGGTCTTCCAAATTTGACGCGCGTAGGAACACTTTGAATTGAGTGGACCAATTTTTCCATTCAACCGCCAAATTACTGGCCCTCAAGTTTATTGGCCCAATGGTTGTCGCGAAGCTCATTATTGGCTTTTGAGTCACCGTATCTGTTGAATTATCCTTTTCGTTCCTCATAATTATAATTTTTTCATTAAATTTTCACACCTGACACCATATTATAATTTTAGTAAAAGACGACGATGACTAGGCACGGTGTTGAATAATCTTTATTTTTATAGTGATCGTAGTTGTAGGCGATAAGCGATAACTCAAACTAAAGTTGCCAAGTTTACTTACGAACTAGTGTGGTACATTTTGTAGTATACCCTGCAGCGAAAGCAACTAGTTGAAAACTACTTTACAACTAGTTGGTGCACCGGGCCCAACTAGTCAGTGTTCTGTCTTTTTTCCATATAAGCAAGTGGTATTTTTTACGTGTTGATGTCCTACGAGATGTCAATTGTCAGATTTCGACCAGAATATACCAGTTATCTACTAGTCAGGAAATACCAGTTTCATACTAGTTGTAAAATACTAGTTCCATAATAGTTCAACCTGGACTAGTATAATTTCCATAAAATGAACTAGTCCACATACTAGTCCAATAATGACTAGTATAAAATATACTAGTTTCATACCAGTCCAAAAAGCATTAAACCTGGACTAGTATGATTTCAACCAGAATTTTCCTGGCTTACCCTTTATTTTATCCCTCGACTTTATTTTCATGTTTATTCTTAAGAAAGCAGCGGCTATTTGTATTTACCCTACCACGAAAAAGCATCTATGAATTATAAGAGAAAACGAAACGAATGAATTTTGTTTTTTTCAACTGGTATAATTTCATCCAGAAAAATCTAGTTGTATACTAGTATGGAATGTATATTTCCTGACTAGTATGGGTTCAGCCAGAAAATTCTAGTTGTATACTAGTATGAAATGGATATTTCCTGACTAGTATGAGTTCTACCAGAAAATTCTAGTTGTATACTGGTATGAAATGGATATTTCCTGACTAGTATGAGTTGTACCAGAAAATTCTAGTTGTATACTACACCTTTTCCAACTGTATTTGGGAAAAGGTCAAATGTATTTGGGAAAAGGGAAATGTATTTGAGAAAATGCCAAATGTATTTGAGAAAGGGGTAATGTGTTTGAGATATGGTAAATGAATTTAAGAATAGCGCAATTGTATTTGAGAAATGGGCAAATGTATTTGAGAAAAGCCCAAATGCATTGAGAAAAGGTGAAATGTATTTGGGAAAAGGGAAAATGTATTTGAGAAAATGCCAAATGTATTTAAGAAAGGGGTAAATATATTTGAGATATGGCAAACTTATATGAGAATAAGGCAATTGTATTTAAGAAATGTTCAAATGTATTTAAAAAAAGGGTAAATGTATTTGAGAAAACCCAGCCAACATTTTCTATCGCGGATGTGCCCATAAAGTCACTTTAAGAGGTTGAATTTTATCGCAGAAGTTATCGCTGATTCATCACTTTCTCATCTTCCTCCGGGAAAAACTGTTCCCCCTATATATGACGACCATACGGTCCTTATAAGTGTCGTCTGAAGGATAGAAAAAATGATAAAAAAAATTCTTTTCTACCGGGAATCGAACCTTGAACGCATGCCAGGCGATCACGCTTGCTCTAGGTCGAGGCATTGTCTAATATTTACATAGAAATTCAACAATATGTATTCAAAACACAAGCTAGCGGCACTTTTGCGACACTGAGTAACTAAGTAACGGAGTAACTCAAAAGTGAAGCCAAGAAGTTAGATACGCGATATTTATTATTTTTTACTTGTGCGATATGGAAGGGAAGACGCTCTTCAGGGTAGGGACATTTTTTTTTTTTGGAAAGGAAGAAATATTCTGTATATAACGAGTTAGACCGCGCTCGTATTGTTGAGGCTGCCAACAGAGGCGAGGACTGGAACAGCTTGGCTGTATCCCTTGGTATAAATTACAAAAGTGCGTACACGGCTCAAAATTTGAACCTAAATTTTAAACTTTTTTGGACTACATATATGACCAAACCAAATTTGGATTCAAATTCAATCTAGACCAGTTTTCATGAAAATTGGCTAAATGAATCGGGTTTCAATTATAAACAAGAAATGTTTTAACAATTTTTTAAAGATAAAATAAATTTTTTGTCCGTTGGCGGGAATTCGAACCATCATGCCCGTCCCCGCATCATGCCCGTCTGCTCTACCACTGAGCTACATCGCACACATAAATGTTGTTGGCAAAATTCAATCTTGAATAAGCTTTCAAAAATAAATTTGAATTTTCAAACCCAACAGTTTAAATTTTAGACCGAAAAGTTTTAAGAATAAAATAAAACTAAAAAAAATGTGGCAGCTGACAGAACTCGAACGAAAACGCTCAGGAGTCACAGCCGACTGCTCTACCGCTGAGCTATGACGCACATGAAGATTTTGTAGGAAAAATTCAATTACATTAAAACAAACCAAAAATAAAAAATTTAGACAGCTTTTTCATTTAGATTTTAAATCGAAACCAAAAGAAATTGAAAATCTTTATAGGTATTTGGACGGTTTGAAATATTGTACAAACAAGTTTGAGAAATTGATTAATCTTTATACGGGTTCAAAATTTAGGTTCATTTTTTTAGCCGTGTACAATTGGCTGAGGTCAGGTGAAGTTGAAAGCCAGAGAAGGGGAGGAGGTAACAACAAGAAGCTAACTGAGGAGGATATCGATCACATAATTCGATGGGTGGAGGCGGATCCCACAATAACCTTGGAAGCCATAAGGGTAAAAATAAGAGTAGAGCTCCAGAAATATGTATGCAGGTCGACGGTTTCGAATTACCTGGACGGTAGGCTTTTTACGGTAAAAAGTGTGCATCACATGCCAGCTACCATGAACACAGACGAAAACAAACGAAAACGATGCGATTTTGTATCTTCGTTGAGTCAGTATATACAAGAGGGGAAGCAAATTGTATATATTGACGAGACGAATTTCAATCTATTTTGTCGTCGAACCAAAGGTCGATCTAAAAAATTTCTATACTCTCGAATACATTTGCCCTTTTCTTAAATACAATTGCCTTATTCTAATATACATTTTCCATATCTTTAATACATTTACCCCTTACTTAAATACATTTGGCATTATCTCAAATACATTTTTCCTTTTCCCAAATACGTTTGACCTTATCTCAATGTATTTGGGCATTTCTTAAGTTCATTTGCACTCTTCTCAAACAAATTTTTAATTTTCTTCAATACATTAACATTTTTCCAAATACATTTGCCCTATTCTTAAATCCATTTGCACTACTCTGAAATACATTTGCCATATCTTAAATACAATTACCAATTTCTCAAATACATTTTGCAATTTCTTAAATATATTTTCCCTTTTCTCAAATACATTTGACATTTTCTCAATGCAGATGGGCTTCTTTCAAATACATTTTCCCATTTCTTAAATACAATTGCCCTATTCTAAAATACAATTGCCATATCTCAAATACATTTTCCCATTTCTAAAATAGATTTGCCCTTTTCTCAAATACATTTATCATTTTCCCAAATAAATTTTCCATTTTCTCAAATACAGTTGGAAAAGGTGTAGTATGAAGTGGATATTTCCTGACTAGTATGAGTTGTACCAGAAAATTCTGGTTGTATACTGGTATGAAATGGATATTTCCTGACTAGTATGAGTTGTACCAGAAAATTCTAGTTGTATACTAGTATTTTTCTGACTAGTTTGAGGTTTCGCTGCAGGGATAGTTATAGTAGTAGCAATAGTAGTAGCTTAGATTTATATGTACAACAGTAAATATTTGATGTATCGATGTTTCTATAAAAATTGTGAAGTTTTGAACATTTAAACGTTATTTCGGTTTCTCACTTGTCCAAAAACAAAAGTAAATTGGACCAACATCTTTTCCTTGTTCAAAAATATGCACGTAATAAGAAAAATATACACATATTAGAAAACTTCTAACCATTGTGTATCAGTACAAGTGTGGAATCTTCTGCATAGACGTCAAATTTTCAGAGTGAGTTTAACACCTGATGATCAGAGTTGCTTTTTTGGAAAATAGTATCAATTAGCGCCGAGTTGCATTCGATTGCGTAAAAAAATTAGTAGTAAATAAAGGGGTAATAGTTCTCTAAATTTATAAAATAAGGTGAAAAATAATGGTTGAAAACTTCTTAAGTCTGGTTTTCATTAGGTAATATTTTGATAATTTCTATCGACTTTATCGAAATATGCGGTAATTGTCTACTTTAGCTGTCAACTGCTAATATATTAGCTAAATTTATGGAAGGGGGCTCGAAAGACGGGGTTTGGTCTCAGGATCACGAATCCGGAAGCGATTTTTTAATTTTTGGTTTCAGTGAAAAGTTATGGTCAAAAAACCGAAAATTGACCAGGGTTCGATACCAAAATTGGGGCGGAATCCATGGTATTTATGTGCAGAACATCTTTTTGAGCTGGCGGCCTTCCGCCGAGCTTATAAAAAAATAACCTGGGCCACGCCAACCCAAGTCTGGGGTGTTGCCTGAACCGTGCCACGGTACGCACTTTTATGGACGTTTTTAGGCGCAGTCTAATGTAAATACAACAACCACATGAAAACTTGAAACTTGGATTGCAAATATCTCCTCAGAGAAGCAAAATATTAAAAAAGCGCTTCCGGATTCGTGATCCTGAGGTCAAACTCCGCCTTTTGAGCCCCCTCCCACAATTTTAGCTAATTTATTAGCAGTTGACAGCTAAAGTAGACAGTTGCCAAATAAGCAACCGAATCTTGATAAAGTCGATAAAATTTGACACCTTTTGACCTAATGAAAACCAGCCTTTAGATTTGTAATTTATAAAGTTTATTTTACATTTTGAACTTGTAGCACTCTCTTTTCAGAAATTATTTGCTACTTCTTAGAATTTGTAAAGATTTAAAAACGTACTGCAAAAGGTAACAAAATGAAAACTGCTAACAACATTTCACGATAGGCCAATTGCATTATGCTGGCGAAATTCCACGGCTTTAATGTTGGTAGGTACTTGGTTTATAAATTAAAAACAAGCTATCTAAAAAAATTGTGTTCTCATTTTCTGGTTTCTTATTTCGAACATTAAAATTTTTCCTGTAAAATAAATAAAATTTAATCGTTTTAAGTTTTGTATTTTTTTGCAAAATTTATCTAATAAAAGTGTAAGCTGAAAGATTCGCTTAAAAATGTCCTTACAAATTGGAATGAAAATTTGTGCAACACAGCAACACTTTTTTGCAAACAAGAACCCTGTCTCATTGTTTTACGGTCCTGCACAAAACCCTGGTTTGCAGAAACCCCAATAGCAACCCAGATTTTTGACATGGATGTGTGGTTTGATTGACGTTGAAGTGTGTTTTGACATTTCTGTCAAAGCTACATTTCACACTTTATGTTATACACAATGCTTCTAAGCAAGTCGAAGCATCGATGTACATATATAGCGAAACAAATGTACATAGACTTTGCATCAAAGACCCATCGATTTATTTTTGCCATTGGTGACTCCAGCATAATTTAGCTCAATAAGATAACGGTAACTTTCTCGAAATGATCATTACCAAATGATTAGTGTTATGCTTTTAATAAGTACAAATCATAAGTCATTCTCAATCTTACTTTTTACATGTGCAGTTTGTAGCCCGGAAATGTCTGAGAATATTTCGGTTGTTACCTCTAACAAGGGGAAAATTTGAATAGGCTTTGTATTGGAAAATGGTTGAAAAGTTCTTGGTAAGAGGTAAGGAAGTGATAAATAATTGTATACTGTCATAAAACACGTTGTTAAACTCAAATTTCCGAAGTTTTACATTAAGCATCCAAATTTCGACCTTTTTCGGTCATTTGCATTTTTTCGCCATTTTTTTTTTCGGTCAAAAATCTCCGGTATTTTAAAATTTTTTTAAATTCGGTCTTGGAAATTCGACCTTTTTTTTCGACATATCGTACGGGACCCCACGAAAATCAAAAAACGGCAATTCCATAAGAGGGGCCTAAGTTTTTGGGCCGTTTGCATAAGAGGGGTGTCACACGTTACATCCATATTGACGCGATCCATGGCTGTTACATCCATACACCTAAGATACAGGGTCATAAGTGTGCAAAGGTACGAAAACCCGGTTTTGACCCCTAACTCAAAATTTTGAGGGTGTGCGGCAAGTTTATTGTACGCAGTTCTGCTTATCTCATCGAGATCTACCAGAAAAATGCTATCTCGTTCCAGGTATTTTTTTGCGCAGTGTAATAGATTTAATGGCAAATAAAAAAGAATGCTGGCCCTTGTTATATATGTCAATATAAAGTAACATTTATTGGCAGGTATGTATGTATATTAGACTGGGCCAAAAATTCCAAATTTTGTTTTTTTTTTCAAAACTTATATTGATTTTCTTTTTAAGAATGTGAAAAAAATTACTGTAATTTTTCAGATTTTTATATTAAAGTCTAGAGGTCTATCATCGCTAGTTTAGATTTTACAGACTTAACCTCCAATTTGGTATAAAAATGACAAATCATTGTTGAAAAACACCATTTACCTGAGCATTTTTTTGTAGGAAATTGAATTCCCTACAAAAGCTACCTAGACTGAAATTTTCTCAGAATTCCCGATTTTGGTTTGAAAATTTGCGAAACATGAAGAAATCAACATCGAACAAAGGTAAATTCCTAAGGGAAATTGGATGCTGAATCCGAATTCGACATCAGAATTTAACAATGGGCCCGAGGTTCGGCCCTAACCGTGCAAAAAGTCCAATATTATTTTGTGAAGGTTAGTGAAGAACTGCGACTTGTTAGGCTACTTCTGATCACGGATTTAGATTTAGCTCGCCAAAATGCATGAAAATTAATGTACTGAGGGCACAGATCCCTCAACTTTTTTTTTTTTTTTTTGTGGCTGCGCCACCCCCGCAGAGAAAGCCTATATGAAGCAAAAATATGTTTGAACCTATATGAGAAATGTATATTTTTTTGTTATAATATTGATCATATAATGATAATTAATTATGTAGAATATCAATAAACAAAATTTAGTAAAAAAATTGGATCAAAAACACCATAAAGAGACGGAAATATAATTTTTTTTAAATTTAATACTATAATACTAAATAAGTTTTGAAAAAGTGACTTTATAAAAAAAAAGTTGTTTAACCTTTTTTGTAGCCCACTCAATTTCCTTTAAGAACCTGTATCTATCTTTGTTGTACATAGATATTTCCATTTTTGACAATTTTTGAAAGAAAAATGGGAAATCGAAAAAACATGCTAATTTTTGAAGCTGGAATACTAGAAAACGGCTAGTCTGAGAAAATTTTGATCAATGCAAATTTTGTAGGGATTTCGACTTCCTTAAAAAATATGTTCAGGTAAATGGTGTTTTACAACAATGGTTTGTCGTTTTTATACCAAATATGAGGTAAAGTCTGTAAAACCTAAACTAGCGATGATAGAGCTCTAGACTTTAATTTAAAAATATGAAACAATTACAGTATTTTTTTTGTCACCTTTCTTAAAAAGAAAATCAATATAATTTTTGAGAAAAAAAAAACTAAATTTTGAATTTTTGGCCCAGTCTAATGTATATGTGTATAATTATCTTTTTTAAATGCTTTCTTTACGCTACTCCTGACTGGCGCTATAAAATAATTTTGTAAATAGTTGTGCTAGGAAAATATAAAAAAAAAATTTAAAAACCACCCTAAACATTTTCTTCTGGCTGCGCCCCTGACTCTGGAGTTTTCATCTTAGCCTGAAGCAGCTCTGATTTTTTAACGTGCGAATACAGAAAGCGTAAAACTTCTTTACGAATGGAGAAAAATCTTTCAAGGCATTGTCCTCTGCTTAGCCAACGCACCTCAGTAAACATCCTTAAATCAGTGCAGGTGGCGTTTAGTTACAATAAAAAGGATTGAAATAGGCGGTAAGTGCGTGGTGACCACCACGTATCTTGTTTACGATTTGTATGACGGCGTCCATTGTGTCTCTTAGCCCTATTGTTTATGCGCACAGTGACTCTTGATGAATCAGGCAATGGTAAAATGGCACGTCGTAGTCGTTTTTTAGAAACTGTCGCTCCGTCTGTACAAATTGCACTAAGTTTTTCGAAACCACTAATTGGTTTTACCGCAATTTCTAGGTCATTAAAAATATCAACGCCTTTTGTGGTGTTATACAGAGGAATTATGGTCAAAAGATCTTCTGAAACATTCAAGTCTTCGTCGATATATTTTATAAATATAATTAACTGAGCCACGTCTTTCACATCTGTGCTTTGATCTATGGCCAATGAAAAGGCTCGGCAAGAGTTTATTTTGTCTATCAGTTTTTGGTTGATTTGATTACTAATGTCACTAACTCGCCTGACAACGGTTCTTCGGGACAATGGTACATTTGATATCTTAGCGGACATTTCAGATCCGGTAGATCCAAAAGAGTCCAGCATGTCAATGCAAGATGATTTAATAATAGCCAGGTCGGCGAATGGCCTTTGTGCTTTAGCGATGTTATAGCTTACAGCATAGGAGGCGCGCAAAGTGCCTTCAACTAAAGTTGGTTCGGAGTAGTCCGAAACCATTTTCTGATTTTTTGATTCTCTAAGTCTGGCAACAATGTCTTCTCTCAAAGCACCTTCGATATTACTATATTTTGCAATATGCTTAACACGATAATGCCTTTCTATGTTACCGTGTTTCATGCCTGATAAAAGAACTTTGCATAAAAGACATTGAGGTTTATTTAGGTGTTTATTTTCAATAAAAAAAGTCATGCTCCCAAAAGCGTTTAAAATGTTCATTAGTTTTATTTTTTTACAAAAAACTAAAAACCAATATATTTTTTTCAGTGCTCTAAAAATTCACCGCAGCTGGTATGCAACGCAATTAAAAAATAAAAACAAAACAACTGAACATATGTATGTACGTACATATGTATTTAGCTATATGCGTATATATTATTTATTATTATTATTTATTATTATTATTTATTATTATTTCATCAATGTAGTACAGGATAAGACAACATATAGTCTTTTAAAAGTACTTCAACTTAGACATTATTTCAAATATATATATAAAAATAAAATAAAATAAAAAGAAGATATAACATTAAACTTAAGTCTAAAAAACACCATAACAGAAAATAACTTAATTACTTAGTAGTGAGTAGAAAAAGTGTTTAAACTTCTTGAGAAAAGTAGTAGGAAGATAGTAGAAGAGATGAGAATTCAAAGTCTTGATCTGGTATCATTATAGTGATTCAAAATATTTGCATATTTTTGCCTGGTAGTTGGATTGATTTAGTTCGGCTTTTATGGAATTAGGGATTGAATTCCACAACCTAACAGCGCTAATGAAAAATAGTCTAGATGAGTTTAGGTAATGATATGATGGAAGAGCAAGACTATGATGCCTTAATGACCTTACTGGCTTCAACTTTTCAAATAAATAATTTGGTGTCTTCCACGTTAATAACTTGTACATAAAGATACAATTCCTAGCAGCCAAATAATTTTCTAGACTGCAACCAATAATTCTGGCTCGCCAAACAGAGATATGTTCATATTTACCAATCCCATAAACATAACGTGTAGCATTGTTAAATGCCACAGCCACTTTATTATATGATACTGAATCCATTTTACCATATACATTCTCAAAGTAGGTTATGATAGGCATAACCAACTGCATTACAAGCTTTCGTCTGGTTTCAACAGGGGTGAAAGGGGCCGATATTCGCAGTTTCCGCAGTATAGCATACACAATCGAAACCACCTTATTAACATGGTCACAGCAGGTAAGTTTTGAGTTCAAAATAAAACCTAGACTTTTGACTTTATCCACAAATCTAAGAGGAATAGTTCCAATATACAATTCCGGAATGTCACCAAAATATACTGCACCATGACTTATGGGCAGAACATAGGATTTGGACGCATTTAAGCATAACGAATTTTCACTAGCCCAATCAGATATTGCGAGCAGATCACTATTTATTTTAAAACTTAAATCCTCAATGAGACCAATACGACTTGACATGTACAACTGTATGTCATCAGCATACGCATGCACATTAACAAATTGGCACACAGAAAATATATCATTTACAAACAAACTAAATAAGAGTGTACCTATAAACACGTGTTTTTCACCGCTATACATTCGCAGATAGGCACGACCAGCCAGCATGAAATCTGAATTCGAAATGAATTAAATGTGCGCCGTGGTGGAGACACTAACGGTATTTTAAGAATAATATTACAATGATATTTTGTATTTTTTTGGTGTTGTTGTGAGCTACAAGGAGCCAGATGTTGTTGTTGTAGAGCGGCAGTGAGCTGACTGAACCACTACTTGCCCATTGCTACTCTAGAACTTAATATTAAGATCTGTAATTTTTACAGTAATATTTTTTGAAAAATTAAATCAATATAATTTTTGAAGAAAACGAAAACTTTTTTTGGCCTAGTCTAATGTGTTAGTTTCCCTCGTGAAGGGTGGACACCTTGCCGCGGTACGAGGGTTTAATTCGATAGCCACAGGGATACGCTGCCCTTGTGATCATAGCGCCGCCCGGTACTACATCACGAGAGAAGCTAAGCCTATATGGCGCGACGACTAAGATCTTCCCCCTCCCAATCCAGGGTGTTATGCGACCACCTGCCCATTGGACGTTTGCAACCGGGAGGCAAATCGTGGCTGTAATCGAACGGAGCCCCTCTGATACCGGGCCGCCTCGGAGAGTAACTTTGGCCTTACCGCGGTATGGGGCTCTGCCGCGGCGGACGACACGTTCCCCTTACTCTTCCCTTGACCCTAAGCTGGCCTTGCCCGGCGAGGGGTCGTAGGAACAAGATGAATAATAACAATAACAAGTAAGGAAGTCTAAGTTCGGGTGAAACCGAACATTACATACCCAGCTGTGCACATAAAGTGGGCGTGATCGTTCACCGATTTTTCTTATTTTCTGTGGTAGTACTCTACATAAACATAACATGCCTGGTACCTAGTTTCGTAAATCTATCTCACACCGTTCTGAAGTTGTTAGCAGTCGAATTTAAAAATTGCTTGACTCATAAGTGGGCGGTGCCACGCCCACTTTCCAAAATTTTGAAAAAATTATGTAAAGAATATGAAAGTTGATGTATGTACCAAATTATATTATTATAGCGAAATCAGTTAATTAGATATGGACTTTTCAATATTTCCACCTCCTTTCAATATAACTTTTATGAAAAAGTAGGCGTGGTCGCGAAGCGATTTCGTTTATTTTCTATAGCTGAATTTACCACAACAATAGTATGTCCTCTACGAAATTTCGTTATACTAGCATAAACTGTTCTGAAGTTATTAAGAGTCAAAATTTTAAAATTTCTTCAAAGATACGTGGGCGGTACCACGCCCCCTTTTCAAAAATTTTTATAAAATCGGCCTTAGAACATCTAAATCAATACATATTGCAAATTTTATCATTGTAGCTGCTTCTAATATTGAATTAACCCATTTTATACGTTTTTCGAAATTTTCGATATCGAAAAAGGGGCGTGGTTATGGTCCGATTTTACCCATTTTCAATAGCAATCTATTCTGAACCCAAATAAGTACGCATGCCAAATTTGGTGAAGATATCTCATTATTTGCTCAAGTTATCGTGTTAACGGACAGACGGACGGACGGACGGACGGACGGACAGACGGACGGACATGGCTCAATCAAATTTTTTTTCGATCCTGATCATATTGATATATGGAAGTCTATATCTATCTCGATTCCTTTATACCTGTACAACCAACCGTTATCCTAACAAAGTTATAATACCCTGTGTACAAGTACAGCTGGGTATAACAATCTTCATCCGATGATGAAATATTCAGTCTACGAATTCAACATAAATGTAAATTTATTGAAGAGACTTTTCAGAAACTACCTTTTATAATATTTTTTAAAGGCAGATAATCCAAACTAAGCCACTAACCACTGCCCACACTAAATACAATACAGGTAGCTACAAACTAGTACAACATCTTTTAATACTCGTTAATAGTAGACAATTCCTTACAAAGGAAGAACAATACAGAAAATTATAATCCATCAACGACCAAGCAATTTAACTACCAAATTATAATATAATTATACTATTTTAGTTATTTACCTAACCGAAATATGTCAATTTATGTGATTTTCGAAATTTTCCATATCGAAAGTGCTCGTGGTTGGGAAGCGATTTCGTTTAATTTCATCAGGTATACTTCCTATAACTCTAGTATACCTTGTGCCAAATTTCATGATTCTACCGTAATCAGTTTAAAAATTATGACCAGTGTTTTAGATGATTTTCGAATTTTTCGGTATCGAGAATTGCCGTGGTTGGAGGGGGATGTTAGCCAATTTCATCACGTATACTCCCAACAATACTAGCATGATTTGTGTCAAATTTCATCGTTCTACCATAATTTGTTTAAAAGTCCAGTCGAAAATCATAATCTATACATATAAAAATGGATGTATGTATGTATGTGGCTTATGGACTCCAAAACTACTCGGCCGATTTTGTTGAAATTTTGGGGATAGATTAGTAGGAGCCTGGAGAGTGTTTCTGTAAATTTTTTTTTATGGGAAGTGGACCCGGGACCGCCCTATTCGAAAATATCGTATAAATGGCTGGATTTACTTGATATTTGGTATGTAGATAGCGTTATGCTTAGATTAAAGTATAGGATGATTTTTCTTCCGGGAAGTGGACCAGGGACCGATCTGTAAACAATCGTATTTATGACTCGAATTGCTTGAAACTTGGTATGTAGGTAGCTATATGCTTAGATTAATATATAGGATAAATTTTCTTCCGGGAAGTGGATCCAGGACTGACTTATTCTAAAGTATCGTATAGATGGTTGGATTAACTTTAAATTTGATATGTAGGTAGCGTTAAGCTTAGGTTTAAGTGTGGGAAAAGTTTTCTTCCAGGAAGTTTATCAGGGCCCGATATATTCTAAACAATCATATTTATGACTCGATGAGCTTGATATTTAGCGTGTAGCTGGCGTTTCACCTTGATAAAATATGAGATAATGTATCTTCCGAGAAATGGTAAAAATGGTAAAATCTTATTCAGGTGATTTTCTTTGGCGTAGCAACGCACGCCGGGTATTACTAGTAGAATGATAAGAGAGATTCACCTATGAAATTATATCATTTTATTCATTTCAGCTACCGAGATATGTCTCTTCGTGTGATTTTCGAAATTGTCGATATCGACAAAAGAGGCGTGGTTATCATCCGATTTCGCCCATTTTCTCTAAATTTTTACTCAAGTTATCGTATACACAGACGGACAGACGGACGGACATGCCTGAATGAAATCCTCTTTTCAAACAAAGAACTTTCATATATGGAACTCTATATCTATCTCGATTATTTTGTGCCGTTACGTACTACCGTTATGTGAACAAAATTAATATACGCTCGTACTAGCACTGGTGCGCTGGGAATAAAAATCGTAATGGAGAGACTAGGGGGTTCATCCTACCAAAATATATCATTTTAGCCATTTCCGTCACCGAATTATGTCAATTTATGTGATTTTCGAAATCGAAAGTGGGCGTGGTTGGAGAGCGATTTTTCCAATTTCATCAGGTATACCCCTAACGATACTAGTATGCTTTGTGCCAAATTTCATCCTTCTACCCTAATCAGTTTAAATGTTACGACTAGTTGAATTTTCAAAAATGCCTCCCTTAAAGGTGGGCGGGACCACGCCCACTTTAGAAAATTTATCAAAAAATCATTATGTAATGGTCAGAAGGGTTCACCTATAAAATTATATCATTTTACCGATTTCCGTTATCGAATTATGTAAATTTAGGTGATTTTAGAAATTTTCGATATCGAAAGTGGGCGTGGTTGGAGGGCGATTTTATCCAATTTCATCTGGTATACTCCCATCGATGCTAGTATGCTTTGTGCCAAATTCCATCGTTCTATCGTAATCAGTTTAAAAGTTACGACCAGTCAAATTTTCAAAAATGCCTACCTTAAAAGTGGGCGGTGCCACGCCCACTATAAAAAATTTATGAAAAAATCATAAGAGAATGACCAGGGGGATTCACCTATAAAATTATATCATTTTAGCCATTTCAGCTGCCGAGATATGTCAATTTGTGTGATTTTCGAAATTTTCGATATCGAAAGTGGGCGTGGTTGAAAGGCGATTTTATCCAGTTTCATCAGGTATACTCCCAACGACACTAGTATGCTTTTTGCCGAATTCAATCATTCTATCGTAATCAGTTTAGGAGTTACGACCATTCAAATTTTCAAAAATGCCTCCCTTAAAAGTGGGCGGTGCCACGCCCACTATAAAAAATTTATGGAAAAATCATAAGAGAATGACCAGGGGGGTTCACCTATAAAATTATATCATTTTAGCCATTTCAGCTGCCGAGATAAATCAATTTTTGTGATTTTCGAAATTTTCGATATCGAAAAAGGGGGCGTGGTTATCATCCGATTTCGCCCATTTTCAATAGCAACCTACCTTGACCAGAAGGTAACCTGTGTACAAAACTTCGTGCAAATATCTCAATTTTTACTCAAGTTATCGTGTACACGGACGGCAGACGGACAGACGGACGGACATGCCTTAATCAACTCCTCTTTTAATCCTAAGAACTTTCATATATGGAACTCTATATCTATCTCGATTATTTTGTGCCGTTACATACAACCGTTAGGTGAACAAAGTTAATATACCCTTGTACTAGTACTAGTACTAGTGCGCTGGGTATAAAAATAATATAAACACTAAAACTAATGATACAATCACGTATACTGCACAGTAGGGTGTCCCGTTCAGGTATGAGACAAATTTTTTTTGAGTGACGATATCGCAATAGGAGTAAAAATTTGAGTAATTTAATGGAGATTACGAGAAAAAAAAAGAAAATATAATTCCCTGCAATCTTGAGGGCTCTACAGAAGTTTGAAAATTTTTTAATTTATCATTTTTACAACTAGCTGAAATAACACAAATTCCATCTTTAAATGGTATTTTATTATTCATTATTCGATCATACAAGTACAAGAAAACAAATAAAGTAAAAATTACATTAACTTAAATATGTTTAAAAACTTAAAATTTAATATTATTTTTTTGTGAAAATTTCGGCATTTCAGCTCGAGATTGCAATCTCGTCCTAATAAATCCTTCTCTAGAAGTAGCATTAGTCACACTTTAAGAGGCTTCTGTTACCAATTTGACAGATCTTTCTACGCTTTGCGTGTGACAAGGGAAGTCATCTAATTCTACGCTGTTATTTTTAACCATGATTGTTAGGTCCTTATTTGAAATATTTTGAAGAACAGGTGGAGCTGTAACCGGGCGCTCATCCCACAAAATAATTTCCATGTAATCACTAGCACCGAAGCTGATTTTTGGTATCTTAAATACTCGTATTTTAGAATTGTTTTCTCCTCTAGCATTTATTATTCTTTGCATTGTCAGCTTGCGAATGTGGTCTCTATCGTCGAACAACATACTGACAAGTATATTTTCTGGATGTGCAAAAAAGGCATTTCTTTCGATAGCAGAATCCACAATAGTTCTAACATTTTCCGGTAAAAATCTGGAAACACAATTTGTTGGAAAATGTGTTTAGCTCCATATTTAATAGAATCCATTTGCCGGATAAGAAACCGCAACGAGGCGTATACTTTAACAATATAGCTGACAATCAACTTCAAGTTTTCTGATGGGCTATTAGTACTTATGTAAAGTCGAAGTATACGATTTGCGGAAGTAAGCCATCTCGAGTGTGCGATTTTTCCAGGTTGACGGTTTGCCAGCTCAGAAGTACAGGAACGAGTTGATACCGCTCGACACATCTCATAAAGATATTTTTGATCTGTACCTAGATCGTCTACTACATTTTTCGGCAAGTCAGGCAAGTTACTGGCCACTGCACAAAAAGATGTAATGGTTTTATTTTCACAATCAGATAGCTGTTGCCCAATAACACCGGAATATGCTTTGGGACCCGAAGTGCTACCATCAAGTTTCAAGAATAAATGACGAAACAGTAACTCGTTAGCATGAAGCATATGACGTTCGTTGCCGTTCCATCACATCCGTTGCAAAAAACATAATCTAACTTCCAACCTTGACCCTCTAATAATGTTGTGATCGATTTAAAAATCTATTTTGCAGTGCCGCGACTTGGTGTAGTAAGTAGATCCCGGTTCTGTGTTCAACATTTTTCAAAGCTTCATCCCGGGCCTTAGATACTGCTCTGTGAATTTTGTATTTATCTATAACTAGAGATAAATAATCTTTTGTAATGAAGCCGACGTCAGCTAGTACCGCGGATGCAACAGCAGCAACTGATGGCGTCGATAAGCCATATCTATCACAGACCTTTGCAACTGTTGGCAATGGCAATATAATGCGCATAGAATTTTTGGGCATTTTCAATATATTGCGGTTAGCCTGCGATACCGATGGTGTGTCTGCAGACTGATTCGAAGAAGTTTCTGGGGACGATTCACGCATTGAGTCTTTGTGTACATTTTTTTAGATAACCCCTGCGTCTTCGGTACAGCGTTTTTTCCCACATTGATTCTTCAACTTTTCTCTGTTTTCGCTTCATTAATCTAGCTATTTCTTTCTTATCAATCCCGCCAATAACCATTTTTCTGTCTCCTCTTTGATCCAGTAAAAAACGTCGCTCATTGATAGGAACTTTCCTATGTTTTAGGCATTGGCAGTATTCAAATGAAGAGCATTTGCAAGCCGCGACGTCGAAGATCTTTTCAGACGACTTTAAAAAACTTTTCAATTTATGTTCAAACCTTTGATTCCATTTGGGTTTAGGGTATCTTTTTATGAAGAGGTAATTTCCGAAACATCATTTTAGCAGGTGAACAATTCGTTGTTTAGAAACAACTGGAATCGACGCCCTGTCCCAAATATTTGATATATTCTCATGAACAATTGAATATATATCTGCATTGGGTGGGTCCTTGCCATTATACTTTAGTTTTAAATCATGCTTAACATATAAAATGAAAGTCATGACTCCCTTTATTGTTGGCAACTGTCTATCGTCAAGTCCTCAACGTCTGTGGCAGCGGTCTCACGACCTGGCCCCAGAGATCCAAATAAGGGAACAACCGCGATGGCAACTACGGGTCGAAATTCACCACAAAAGACATCTCCCAGTCGCTCTGAGTACTTGGACAAAAGAGCGGCCGCAAGGATCCTGAATAAATACGAGGGAGTTTCACAAGAGACGCTATCGCCGAATGCCAGAAAGACGGAGGAGATGGCTGAAGCTCTCGTACTGAGCAATTATGCGCCAAAGAAGGTTAATGGAAATTCCTTCAAACGCCCACCGTAGTGGGTAAACTCAGCTTTGCTGAAGTGACCAAGGACAGGATCCTCATAGGCGTCATTGACCGGTAACGAAAGCTGGCCCATCCCTAGGGACCAGTGGCGGTACGTCCGGAACGCGATCGGTAATGCCCTTCTTGACATTATGGATGAGTCTCCGGGCGCCATGCCGATGGGTTCTGATGCGGGATGGCACCAGGGCCGAATCAAGGTATTCGCTTGTTAGGATGCATAAACTGATGCACAGTACAAGGCACCAGCTGCAAGACTGGGTGAGATATACCAAGGGGCAAGAATCGAGGTTGTCGACTGGAAGGATATCCCGGCTCGGCCAAGGGCAAGAGCATGGATTCCTGCAATCCCTGCTGAACCTGAGAGTATTCTCAGGATGCTGTGGATCATGAACCCGTCTCTCCCGACGCAGGACTAGAGTGTCAATCTGGTTGAGGATGCGGTAGGGCCTGATAGGCAAGTGGACTCGGACATCGCAGTGCCGGAAGAGGAGTCGGAGATGTCCGACTCGGAAAGTATGGTATCTGCCACGTCAAATGGCGAAGGAGAAGTGAACAGCTCGGAGATGGGAGACAGCCTGCTGGACGGGGAAGACCTCAACGTCACGGTGATATCAGCTAGTCCTGAGCGCACCAATGTTGATACTGCCACAGTAGTAGGGTTTCCGCCACGCCAAATCGTGGTCTGAACAACTCGTCGTTGAAAGATAAGCCTCCAGACGAGATGGAACTCGACGATGCGGCGGTGGCAGAGAAGTCTGAGCGCTCCCATGTTGGTGGTGCTTCAGATAAACCTGCACAAATCTTTCAGTCATCTTTCTAAAGGCGACGTAGATGTGGGGACTAAGGGTTTTAAGCTTATCCGAGCCAGCGAGGGGGTCAGGGTTAGAGCCTGTATTTTGGTTAAGTCTGAGCTGAACGCCTTTCTCTTGCTAAACCAATGGTGACGTTACACTTGCCAGTGTAACAGTCGTCAGTACCAGCCTGACGATGGCGTCGGTCTATATGCCCTACGACGCCGAATAACCTCCTCCACAGAGGGAGGTAAAAGACCTGGTGGCAATTTTTCCATGGGTCATCTTATTATCGCAACTGACGCTAATGCTCATCACGGCCAGTGGGGAAGCTCCGATTTCAATGCTAGAGGAGAGTCGTTGTTTGACTATTTGTTAACAACTAACCTGGTAGTTTGCAACGTGGGTAACCAACCTGAGTTTATTACTAAAACCCGCAGGGAGGTCATAGATCTCACTATTTGCAGCGAAGGCGCTTATGAGTGGGTCAGAAAATGCCGTGTTCTCGATGAACATTCATTCTCCGACCAACCGTACATATAACTAGTTCTAGACTTTTCTGTTGAGCAGTCGGTTATGAAACGCAACCCACGTAACACTAACTGGCAGCTACACAATGAAATATTATCTAGGGGCCTACCAGCACTGCCTCACAAGTCCCCTCATCAGTGGGGGAGTTGGAGGATCTGGTAAAGACCTTTACAACGGCGCTCTCGAATGCCCTAGAGCAGGCTTGCCCAGTGCCAAAACCACGCGGTAAACATAGGTCACATTGGTGGTCCTACGACCTTGACTCGCTCCGCAAATCATGTAGGACACAATTTAGTAAGGTCAAGAGCCTTGGCACGGAGACTCAATGGCTCGAATATAAAGTTAAACTTAGGGCCTACAAAAAAGCTCTGAGGCAGGTGAAGAGAGTATCGTGGAGAAATGTCGACGATACAGCGAGACTTAGACGAGTGCTCTCAAAAACTCAAAGAGCCACAAGCTATTAGCGCAAACCTGACGGATCAGGAACCAGCACAGAGGGGGAAACCCTAGAGCTGCTCTTGAATACGCACTTCCCAGGGAACTTGCATGAGGAACCCTTACCACCTCCAACAAACCTGGCAGTATACATACCCATCATGGAAGAAAAGGTTAGGTTCGGCTCTGCGTCTAAGAGAAACGTCCCGCTGTGGCGCAAGCACTACTGGCGTGCCCAGTTGAGCACAGATCGTTGTGCGACCACAACAGTCGGAGATAGCGGTTTTAAAATAAACATTCCCAGCAGGGAAGAATCTGAGTGCACGGGTCGGAGTCCCGCCCCTCATGGGGGCACTTCCATTTATACCGATGGCTCGAAGTTAGAAGGCAGAGATGGATGAGGGGTTTATTCAAAGCATATGAAACTTGAGCTTGTGAGGTACGACGTATATCCGCCAGTCTTAAGCACTCTACTTCCGGTAGCCATAGGAAATGCTCCTCGTGTGTTAGTCACAGCCTGCGCCTTTCGTATACTGTGCCGTGTGTAAGAAGCTTGTCAAACATTATTATATGAATCAGTGCAAATGTGAGTTCTGCGCATGCGCAAGTTTTGTTTGTGTTAGTGAATTGTAGTAGCGCGTTTAAAAAAAAATATCAAAGGGCTCAAAAAGGGTCACTATCCCCATTACACAAATTGTGCATAGTTTTAGTTATAAAATCTTTGATTAGTCGATTAAATAATGAAAATACCAAAATATAATGGATAAGTGGATGTATTTACTATTTAAACATATTGAATTACGAAAATAAAAGCATTAAAATTCATGTTTTTGAAGTGAAAAAAAAAAATCAAACATACTTGTACATAAATATATACATATATAGAAGGCAGGCTTTGCGTATTTATTATTTACACATGGCTTATAACCATACATAAGAAAAACGAAGTGAATTTATTTACATTTTGTTAAAGTATGCATTTATTTATGCCCCTTTGTTTACAAAAGTTTAACGACATCCTTGAGATTTTGTCTCCTTCTCTCATGGTATATCTGTACTGTAATGTTTGACACGCTTCACTGTTCGGTATTATCTATATAGAAGTATTACATATATGGTGTTAGTATGGGTATAGCAAATATTTAACATTGTATGGCCAAATAGTGAGCGTGATTTAACAGCAGATGAGCGTTTCGAAGATCAATTTAATGTTATGAAAAGAGTTCGAAACTAAATGCCAATAACAGAAGTGGGAACAGATTTTAACAGGCATCATAACAGCATGGCGTACAGTGTTGGGACAGAAAATACGAGAGAGGGATTACTGAAATAACAGAATGGAGTATGGGAGTATGATATAAAATTGCAGGTTCCACGAGATTAAAAAGATATAACCAATATATAGAAAAAATGGTTCGATCTCAGCCTAATAACGGGGAAAATAAGTCGGATACAGGCCTTTTAATGGAGAAAATTGTTCGTAAACAGGGTATATAGCGGTGGAAAATAGTTAGTAAACAATTTTTTTGCCTAGAAAATAGTTCGAAAACAGTTTGATGGGAGAATAATTGATTTAATCGCAGCTTAGGAGAGGATCATGAAAATGTGAACGAGTCAGTTACCAATGGAGTTGAAAAATGATCGGTTGTCCGAAGAAAAAACGAAATAGTGGGAGAAGTTAATCCCGTCCGTGCACTGCGTGCTAAAAAAAAATTAAAAATGTTTTTTTTTGAAATTTTAAAGTTAAATTAAACTTGAAAAACTAAAAGAACAAAAAAAAATAATTTTTGAAAAATTTATAGAAAAAAAAGTAAAAATTTTAAAAAGAAAAAAGTTGTTTTAAACAATTTAAATAAAGAAGAAACAAAAAAAAAAAAATAGTAAATTATCCAAAATTTTCTATAAAGAAAATGGAATTTGAAAGTTGAACAAAAGTGAATGAAATTTTGAAAGTTGGAAAAAAAATAAAAATAGTTAATTAATAATTTTCTATAAGTAAAAATGAAATTTTGAAAATTAAACAAAATTGAACAAAAGTTAAAAAAAAGGAAAAGATAAATCGTTAAAAATTTTCTTAAGAAAATAAAAGCTTGAAAGCTGAACAAAATTAATTAAATTTTGAAAGACGAACAAAAAGGAATTTAAGTGACTTGAAAAAAAAAGTTGAAGTTGAAAAGTTAAACAAAAGTTTTCTATAAAAAACATATCTACGTTAGTTGAGAAACAAAAAGTTTTATAAAACTGAGAAAAAAATATATATAAAAAAAAGAAAATTTTGAATTTGGAAAAAAGAGATTAGTTGAAAAAAAGGGAGAAATTTTCTTTTGGAAATTTTGAAAAATGCGGTTATAAATTTCAAACCCTGAACAGAAAAATAACACACAAAAAAAAAACATCTATATATAACGAAAAATTAGTTATAGAAAATCAACTCTAAGTCGTGACTTAGTTCACTAACTCATCAATTTTTCAAATCATCAATTTATACAACTCATCCATTATCGTTTCAAAGGAATGCAGCAGTCGGAGAATCAGCAGCAGCAGTTATGTCCAGAGGGCGCAGCAACAACAAATTCAATTTTTGTTTGTAGTAGTAATAGGGTAGAGAATTAGAAAATAAAAGTGTAAGGGTAATTAAACGTAAAACCTGAAAAAGAAAAGAATAAACAAAAAAAATATAAAAAAAAGTTTAAGTTAAATAAACAGAGAAGTTGCGAAACAAAATTGTGTAAGGTCACAGTGAGTGGGTGAGCGATTGTTTTTTTGGAAAACAAACATAAATTAGAAAAAAAAGAGACCCCCAAAAATCAGAAAAGTAAAAAGGGAAAAAGGGGTAGAGAAAAACAAAGGTGCTAATAAAAAAGTGATTGTGTTTTCTCCCAACAAAAATTCTAGCCTCAACAGTCAAGACTCCATCAACTGGCCAGCGGAAGGAGGATGATCTGGTAAGTGCTCTTGTTTTAATTTGTTTATACATATATATCGTATGCATCAATTTATCACATGTTTATTTGCACCTAATTTGGGGGTTACGTCGCCAAAAATCACTTTCCCTATAACTAAAATTTTGCGTTTAAAGAAAACTTATTATTTTGCAACATGAGCTTCTAAATTTCCTTGTTAAATTTCTATGCTAATTTGGGGCATGTGGCAACATCAAACATGATCGCGTTGCAAGAAGTCTATGTTACCATAGTCGCATAATTTCGACATTCTGCTAAATAATCGTTATTGTTATTCTACTTCTCTTTAATGTGAAAGAATTCGAATTTGACCACTTGTCTTAAAATTCTCATGCTCAGCTGTTCATTAATTTAAATTTTATTTTCATTGTTTGCTCATTCTCCATGCACCAATAACATTTAACGTAAGATTCTTATGCTCAGTGCTCATTAATTTTGAGTTTTCTTTAACGTTTGCTCATACTTCATACACCAATACCAATAAATTCTAATGGTTTAACGTAAAATTCTTATGCTCAGTACTCATTAATTTTAAGTTTGCTGTAACGTTTGCTCATTCTCCATATACCAATACTATTAAAAGTCTAAGTGCCGTGAGTACCTGAGAGCACATCATTGAGAGCGAGCATACTTCTCAATAACTACCAGCGATGATTGTCGCTCACTCGCGAACTGAGAGCGTTGTACTAAAATGTTAAAATGAGATGTTAGCATAAAAATTATCATGTTAGAGAGAGGTATCCAATTATGTTAAAGTGAGAGAAACAGTATCGAGAGTTAATTTGCATTAGTAGTAGTTAGGGAAAAAAGTACTTTAGTGAGAACTCTGTTGAAAAGTTTGTACATAATGAGTAAGTTTGTATTGATATAAATTTGAGAATTAGCAATAATTGAGAGGTTGTTTTTTTTGTTTGAATTTTTTGGAATAGTATTAGTGTTTTAAGAGATTACATTTAATGAGCGAAATTCTCAAATGTACTTGATGAGATGATCTCACATTAACATTTTGTATTAGTAGTGAGGAATTAAGAAGAGTTTTGAGATGGTAAAAACATTAAACAGAGAAATGTAATTTGTTGAGAACTTGATTCGAATTAAGAGATTTTAGAAAAATTAAACATTGAGAATTTGTTTTCGACGAATATGTTCGAATGTAAGCTAATTATAACATAATGTTAGGAACAGTTTAATAGAATTTATAACTTTACATACCATATTTAATGCACATGTATGTACGTGCATACGAACTAATCAAAATTTTGTTTGAAATAAAAGCAAATTAAAATAAACTCAAACTTAGCTTACGACTAGGTATAGGAAATGTACGATTGAACTAAATATTTAATTAAATTTATTGATTTGAAGAGAAAGAAAAAATGATGGTGTAGTTATTTTTGGATATTTGTGGTAGGGGGGCAATGGTGAGTATGTGCGGGCTAAGGAACAAATATGGCGATTCCTTAGCAGGTTGGGTGGGTGTAGACGGAAGGGCATCAACAGCTTTGCCTTCCACATCTGTAATGCCGGAAGAACCCCAAACGATGCAACATGTGTCAAGTAGATTTTTTTTTTTTTGTTAACCCTTTCTTTCCTTCTATTTGATAGTAAAGTTGATACATCTTTTTTTTTGTTGTTGGATTTTCGATGAGCTTAACCCTTCGGCGGCCTCAAAATTAATTTTTTTTGTTTAAATCTCTGTCTGATTTTTTTTTATGAGGACCCGAGTTAAAAGTTAGTGTAGGAGCAAGATCCCCCCCATATACGCCGTAGACTAGCCGGCTGTAGCGGACAGAGTACCCGCTCCTTAATCCCTATAGCTACTCGGAGAACTGTTGTAAAGCTGAATTGACGTCCCGAAATCGAGTGCAAGAAAGTGAAGCTTCGCATACATGGAACACAATTTGGGGCAGAATGCGGCATGTTGAAGACGGTTCATTACATAAAATGGCGCCCAACGTGGGGCCCGAAGAGGTTAACAGTCCATCGAAATGTTGAGTAGTTTTGTAAATTTTGGTTATCGCCAAAAAGGTTGTTACCTTGGATTGTCATTATCTGGATTATTTCGGATATGAACCGGTAAACCTTATAATAATTTTTAAATTCTTGTTGCTATGCTTTACACGGCGAAATAGATGACCTTGGCCAATGTCGAAGTCATACCCGATCAAAGCTTTGATTAAATCTTTTGTTAGTTTCCGTAGTGTGTAATCGGACCGCGTTAGAGATTTTTTTTTACTGGGTTATCTTGGTAAATTACTCACGAAGAGTACCGCTTGATATTTTTTTTTGGATTAGGTGGCTGGAGATTGCTTTAGTTGATAACTAGACCCCTGCCACTTATCCAACTTCAAATCGCAACCATAAACTAATTAATTTTCTCGCTGTCATTTTTTTGCAAGGTTAGGTTCAACCGGTAGTACGTGTATACATATACTGAAGCCCATATAAGACTCCTATGCCACAAATATACTATCACCATAAAAAGTTTTTTTAGCAAGAAATAAAACCAACATACAAATACAAGCAATAGCAAACGGGGTGAACGGACGCGTTTCCAAACAACATAATAAATTTATTTGATTTTTTTCTTCTAAATTGGAACTAACATAATTATTACGGAAGTTTATATAAACAAATAACTACGAATATAACTCAATACTAACGCTATTAAATAACAACCCTGGTAAAGACGTGTTTTTTTTTATTTAAATGGCGGTGCGACATAGCAATGAGGATTTGAGTTTGGCCGAAGAAATGATCTGCATAATTTGTAGTGAAGGTGTGAGGCAGGATCGTGTTAAGACCCCTTGTAAGCACATCTTTCACAAAGCCTGTTTAAGTAGGTGGATAGATACGAATACCTCTTGTCCTTCTTGTAGGGAACCAGTAACCATGTCCGACCTACAAAACTCTCCTGGCGCATCGGAGATGACGGCCTCACCAGCATCTACTTCCTTTCGAGCCAGAGGAGGAGCTATACCCCGAATGAGGCCAGTGACTCGATCAACAACCCAAGCGATTCGAAACACAGGCCCTAATTTAAATAGACCGAACGTATATCGTTCTCCTAGGCAAGAAAACAGATTGACTGTTGCGGCTCCGATACCAAATCCTAGCTTAGATGACTCTAGGGTTCGAACGCTGATTCAGGAATCGTTTAGCGGCTTCCGCGACCAAATAACCGCCCAAATCTGTAGTGAATTGAGCACCCTCTTAGAACATCTAAATGTAGGAGAGAATCGCGATCGACAATCCACTCAGGAAATCCCTAGATGGCCTCAGGAGATGCCACTTATTCAGGAAGAGCAGCCCAACCGACCGTACCGTGATAGAGAACAGCTGCCCCTGACGAGCAATTTACAGGCTAACAAGATCTCAAGCATGATCTCGAATTGGCGAATACGTTTTACTGGCAAGCCAAATGATATGACGGTGGAAGACTTTATATATAGAGTCAATGCGTTAACACGTCAATCCTTGAATGGAGATTTCAACGTATTGTGCCGATATGTGCACATGCTTTTTGCAGATAATGCAGAAGCGTGGTTTTGGAGGCATCACCGGCAAACAGATCGACTGAATTGGGAGCAGATATGCGAAGGATTAAGACAAAAATATAATGACCAGTTGAGCGACTACGACCGAAAGGAAAATATCCGTAGACGAAAACAGAGAGCAAACGAACCATTTGACCAATTTTTAGACGAGTTGCTAAGCTTGAATGATAGGCTACGAATACCCTTCACAGATCGGGAGCTTATAGAGACAACGATTAGGAATTTAAAACCTGATCTTAGATACGAGCTGTTGCATTGTTGAGCATGTCATAGATACGGGAGATGCAAAACCCATAAAACAGAGATTTTATCCGATATCTCCAGCTGTGGAGAAAATGCTCTGCCAGGAAATAGATAGAATGTTGGCCTTAGGAGTGATAGAAGAAGCTCCAAGCTCAGCGTGGTCGTCGCCAGGAGTGTTAGTTGTTAAACCGGGAAAGGTTCGGTTCTGCTTAGATTCGCACAAATTAAACGAGGTAACGTTAAAGGATGCATATCCCATTCCAATTATTGAGGGATTGCTAAGCAGGCTTCCTCCCGTTCATTGGATTTCCAAGATCGACTTGAAAGATGCATTCTGGCAAATCGGTCTTGAAAGACAATCACGGGAAAAGACTGCCTTTATCGTTCCTAACAGGCCACTGTATCAATTCAAAAGGATGCCTTTTGGATTGTGCAACGCGCCACAAACAATGTGTAGGCTTATGGACAAAGTGATACCGTATAACTTGAAAACTCACGTTTTCGTATATTTAGATTATCTCTTAGTAGTTTCGTCATATTTTAACGAACATTTTATTCACTTGTCCGAAGTCTCCACATTATTGCGAAAGGCTGGCTTTACAATTAATATTCGAAAGAGTAAATTTTGTCTAAGTCAAGTTCACTATTTAGGTTTCGTATTGGGAAACGGATCTCTCCAGGTAGACCACGAAAAGATTTCTGCAATTCAGACATATCCTATACCAAAGACGGTACGCCAACTTCGAAGATTCCTTGGTATGACCGGATGGTATCGGAGATTTATCGATGATTATGCTTCAACTACATTTCATTTAACCGAGTTACTCTCCAAGAAAAGACAGTTTGTGTGGAATCCTGAGGCTCAGCAGGCATTTGATGACCTTAAGAAGAAACTGACTTCAGCCCCTATATTAATTCACCCTAACTATAACAAACCTTTCACTTTACAATGAGATGCTGGTCAGGTAGGAGTAGGAGCATGTTTGCTGCAAGAAGACGAGAACGGTCAAGAACGACCTATAGCATACATGTCACAGAAGCTAAACAAAGCGCAACGAAACTACTCAGTGACAGAGCTAGAGTGTTTAGCCGTCATAATAGCAATAAAAAAGTTTAGGATGTATATTGAAGGGATGGAATTTAAGGTTGGACTGACCATGCTAGTTTGCGTTGGCTCATGCAACAAAAGGATCTTAGCGGTAGACTAGCGAGGTGGGCCATAAAACTGCAAGGTTTCAATTTTTCAATAGAGCACAAAAAGGGAAGCGAAAACGTAATCGCTGATGCCTTGTCTCGTGTATATGAGGACATGCCAGAGTCCGAAATTAATGTCATAGATCTTCCAGTCCTGCCGGAAATTGATTTAGGCTCCGATGCCTTTAACTCATCTGAATATGAGGATTTGAAACTTCGGTTTCAGACTTCAAATTTGCCTGACTTCCAAGTTATTGATGGGTACATTTACCATCGTACCGATTTCGCAACTGGTAACACCGACACTGATGATCAAGCTTGGAAATTGTACGTGCCTACGGAATTACGTCTGAATTTGATTTCTGCTGCTCACGAGCAACCATCAGCAGCGCATGGCGGAATAGCGAAGACTGTAGAACGAATTAGACGACGCTTTTATTGGCCTGGTATGGTCACCCAGATACGCGACTATATATTAAACTGCGAGAGCTGTCAAACGTCGAAAGCACCCACAAAACCATTACGACCACCAATGGGACAACAACTTCTTTCGGACAGGCCGTTTCAACTTTTATACATGGATCTTATAGGACCATTTCCACGTTCCAAAAGAGGTAACCTTGGCTTGCTAATTGTACTCGAACATCTCACGAAATTCGTATTTTTGAAGCCAGTGAAGAAATTCACATCGAATTTAATAATAGAATATTTGAAAGAGAATGTTTTTGATTGTTTCGGTACTCCCGAAAGTGTCGTAACCGACAATGGTAGCCAGTTTAAGAGTAAAGAGTTTGAAAATTTTTTGCAAAAATATGGTATTTCCCACATCACAACTGCTGTGTATTCCCCTCTTCCTCCAATGCATCGGAGCGGGTTAACAGATCCATCAACGAAGCCCTAAGAAGCTATATACAAAAGGACCAGCGAGATTGGGATGCATATACCAGCAGCATCAATTGTGCCCTTCGAAACAGCTTGCACCAATCTTTAGGTTATACGCCGTATTTCGCAGTATTTGGACAGCACATGATTACACATGCCGCTGATTATAGACTTTTGCGGAATCTGAATCTGCTTAACGACGGCACTACAAAACTAGAGCGTAGCGACAATTTTCAATTAATTCGTGAAGCAATAAAGAAGAATCTGGAGAAAGCTCATCTCAGAAACGCCACTTCTTATAATCTACGCAGTCGGATTAGGAATTTTCAAGTGGGTCAAGTAGTAACGCGACGAAATTTTGCGCAGAGCAATTTAATCAAACACTTTAATGCAAAGCTAGCACCTACGGGAATAAAAGCGAGGGTTAAGGCCGTGAAGGGGAATTGCTATTACTCTTAGAAGACCTGGATGGCAAAGCCTTAGGAACATATCACACCAAAGATTTGTGGTAAACAATCGTATTTATAAAATACTCTTGATCTTTTCGTTAATATGACAATTTTATTAAGTATATACCGACGCCACTCCTACAAGTCTAATACTTTCAGACCGTTTTCTCTATGCATATGAAAATCAGCATGAGCAAACAATCTGTGTTGTGAGGTACGACGTATATCCGCCAGTCTTAAGCACTCTACTTCCGGTAGCCATAGGAAATGCTCCTCGTGTGTTAGTATGAGTATAGCAAATATTTAACATTGTATGGCCAAATAGTGAGCGTGCTTTAACAGCAGATGAGCGTTTCGAAGATAAATTTAAGGTTATGAAAAGAGTTCGAAACTAAATGCCAATAACAGAAGTGGGAACAGATTTTAACAGGCATCATAACAGCATGGCGTACAGTGTTGGGACAGAAAATACGAGAGAGGGATTACTGAAATAACAGAATGGAGTATGGGAGTATGATATAAAATTGCAGGTTCCACGAGATTAAAAAGATATAACCAATATATAGAAAAAACGGTTCGATCTCAAACGGTTGGATCAACAAATTCAATTTTTGTTTGTAGTAGTTATAGGGTAGAAAATTAGGAAATACAAGTGTAAGGGTAATTAAACGTAAAACCTGAAAAAGAAAAGAATAAACAAAAAAAATATAAAAAAAAAGTTTAAGTTAAATAAACAGAGAAGTTGCGAAACAAAATTGTGTAAGGTCACAGTGAGTGAGTGAGCGATTTTTTTTTTGGAAAACAAACATAAATTAGGAAAAAAAGATACCCCCAAAAATCAGAAAAGTAAAAAGGGAAAAAGGGGTAGAGAAAAACAAAGGTGCTAATAAAAAAGTGATTGTGCTTTCCCCCAACAAAAATTCTATCCTCAACAGTCAAGACTCCATCAACTGGCCAGCGGAAGGAGGATGATCTGGTAAGTGCTCTTGTTTTAATTTGTTTATACATATATATCGTATGCATCAATTTATCACATGTTTATTTGCACCTAATTTTGCGTTTAAAGAAAACTTATTATTTTGCAACATGAGCTTCTAAATTTCCTTGTTAAATTTCTATGCTAATTTGGGGCATGTGGCAACATCAAACATGATCGCGTTGCAAGAAGTCTATGTTACCATAGTCGCATAATTTCGACATTCTGCTAAATAATCGTTATTGTTATTCTACTTCTCTTTAATGTGAGAGAATTCGAACTTGACCACTTGCCTTAAAATTCTCATGCTCAGTTGCTCATTAATTTAAATTTTATTTTCATTGTTTGCTCATTCTCCATGCACCAATAACATTTAACGTAAGATTCTTATGCTCAGTGCTCATTAATTTTGAGTTTTCTTTAACGTTTGCTCATACTTCATACACCAATACCAATAAATTCTAATGGTTTAACGTAAAATTCTTATGCTCAGTACTCATTAATTTTAAGTTTGCTGTAACGTTTGCTCATTCTCCATATACCAATACTATAAAAAGTCTAAGTGCCGTGAGTACCTGACAGCACATCATTGAGAGCGAGCGTACTTCTCAATAACTACCAGCGACGATTGTCGCTCACTCGCGAACTGAGAGCGTTGTACTAAAATGTTAAAATGAGTTGTTAGCATAAAAATTATCATGTTAGAGAGAGGTATCCAATTATGTTAAAGTGAGAGAAACAGTATCGAGAGTTAATTTGCATTAGTAGTAGTTAGGGAAAAAAGTACTTTAGTGAGAACTCTGTTGAAAAGTTTGTACATAATGAGTAAGTTTGTATTGATATAAATTTGAGAATTAGCAATAATTGAGAGGTTGTTTTTTTTGTTTGAATTTTTTGGATTAGTATTAGTGTTTTAAGAGATTACATTTAATGAGCGAAATTCTCAAATGTACTTGGTGAGATAATCTCACATTAACATTTTGTATTAGTAGTGAGGAATTAAGAAGAGTTTTGAGATGGTAAAAACATTAAACAGAGAAATGTAATTTGTTGAGAACTTGATTCGAATTAAGAGATTTTAGAAAAATTAAACATTGAGAATTTGTTTTCGAATGTAAGCTAATTATAACATAATGTTAGGAACAGTTTAATAGAATTTATAACTTTACATACCTAATTTAATGCACATGTATGTACGTTCATACGAACTAATCAATATTTTGTTTGAAATAAAAGCAAATTAAAATAAACTCAAACTTAGCTTACGACTAGGTATAGGAAATGTACGATTGAACTAAATATTTAATTAAATTTATTGATTTGAAGAGAAAGAAAAAATGATGGTGTAGTTATTTTTGGATATTTGTGGTAGGGCGGCAATGGTGAGTATGTGCGGGCTAAGGAACAAATATGGCGATTCCTTAGCAGGTTGGGTGGGTGTAGACGGAAGGGCATCAACAGCTTTGCCTTCCACATCTGTAATGCCGGAAGAACCCCAAACGATGCAACATGTGGCAAGTAGATTTATTTTTTTTTGTTAACCCTTTCTTTCCTTCTATTTGATAGTAAAGTTGATACATCTTTTTTTTTGTTGTTGGATTTTCGATGAGCTTAACCCTTTTTTTGTTTAAATCTCTGTCTGATTTTTTTTTATGAGGACCCGAGTTAAAAGTCAGTGTAGGAGCAAGATCCCCCCATATACGCCGTAGACTAGCCGGCTGTAGCGGACAGAGTACCCGCTCCTTAATCCCTATAGCTACTCGGAGAACTGTTGTAAAGCTGAATTGACGTCCCGAAATCGAGTGCAAGAAAGTGAAGCTGAAATACATGTGAAGGAGTTCGTGGCATGAATGATGGACTAGGATGAGGTCAGATTCTTCGCATACATGGAACACAATTTGGGGCAGAATGAGGCATGTTGAAGACGGTTCATTACATAAAATGGCGCCCAACGTGGGGCCCGAAGAGGTTAACAGTCCATCGAAATGTTGAAAAGTTTTGTAAATTTTGGTTACCTTGGATTGTCATTATCTGGATTATTTCGGATATGAACCGGTAAACCTTATAATAATTTTTAAATTCTTGTTGCTATGCTTTACACGGCGAAATAGATGACCTTGGCCAATGTCGAAGTCATACCCGATCAAAGCTTTGATTAAATCTTTTGTTAGTTTCCGTAGTGTGTAATCGGACCGCGTTCGAGATTTTTTTTTTTTACTGGGTTATCTTGGTAAATTACTCACGAAGAGTACCGCTTGATAATTTTTTTGGATTAGGTGGCTGGAGATTGCTTTAGTTGATAACTAGACCCCTGCCACTTATCCAACTTCAAATCGCAACCATAAACTATTTAATTTTCTCGCTGTCATTTTTTTGCAAGGTTAGGTTCAACCGGTAGTACGTGTATACATATACTGAAGCCCATATAAGACCCCTATGCCACAAATATACTATCACCATAAAAAGTTTTTTTAGCAAGAAATAAAACCAACATACAAATACAAGCAATAGCAAACGGGGTGAACGGACGCGTTTCCAAACAACGTAATAAATTTATTTGATTTTTTTCTTCTAAATTGAAACTAACATAAGTTTATATAAACAAATAACTACGAATATAACTCAATACTAACGCTATTAAATAACAACCCTGGTAAAGACGTGTTTTTTTTATTTAAATGGCGGTGCGACATAGCAATGAGGATTTGAGTTTGGCCAACGCAGCCGAAGAAATGATCTGCATAATTTGTAGTGAAGGTGTGAGGCAGGATCGTTTTGAGACCCCTTGTAAGCACATCTTTCACAAAGCCTGTTTAAGTAGGTGGATAGATACGAATACCTCTTGTCCTTCTTGTAGGGAACCAGTAACCATGTCCGACCTACAAAACTCTCCTGGCGCATCGGAGATGACTGCCTCACCAGCATCTACTTCCTTTCGAGCCAGAGGAGGAGCTATACCCCGAATGAGGCCAGTGACTCGATCAAAAACCCAAGCGATTCGAAACACAGGCCCTAATTTAAATAGACCGAACGTATATCGTTCTCCTAGGCAAGAAAACAGATTGACTGTTGCGGCTCCGATACCAAATCCTAGCTTAGATGACTCTAGGGTTCGAACCCTGATTCAGGAATCGTTTAGGGGCTTCCGCGACCAAATAACCGCCCAAATCTGTAATGAATTGAGCACCCTCTTGGAACATCTAAATGTAGGAGAGAATCGCGATCGACAATCCACTCAGGAAATCCCTAGATGGCCTCAGGAGATGCCACTTATTCAGGAAGAGCAGCCCAACCGACCGTACCGTGATAGAGAACATCTGCCCCTGACGAGCAATTTACAGGCTAACAAGATCTCAAGCATGATCTCCAATTGGCGAATACGTTTTACTGGCAAGCCAGATGATATGACGGTGGAAGACTTTATATATAGAGTCAATGCGTTAACACGTCAATCCTTGAATGGAGATTTCAACGTATTGTGCCGATATGTGCACATGCTTTTTGGAGATAATGCAGAAGCGTGGTTTTGAAGGCATCACCGGCAAACAGATCGACTGAATTGGGAGCAGATATGCGAAGGATTAAGACAAAAATATAATGACCAGTTGAGCGACTACGACCGAAAGGAAAATATCCGTAGACGAAAACAGAGAGCAAACGAACCATTTGACCAATTTTTAGACGAGTTGCTAAGCATGAATGATAGGCTACGAATACCCTTCACAGATCGGGAGCTTGTAGAGACAACGATTAGGAATTTAAAACCTGATCTTAGATACGAGCTGTTGCATCTGGACATAACCGACTTATCTATGCTTCGACGAGAATGTCACAGGCAAGAGCATTTCATGGCTAATTACCAGAACAGCATCCCCAACCGAAACTTCCCCTCTAGAAGAAACGTATCCGAAATAGCTGAGGAAATTCCCGAGCGGGTTGATCCGAATATGACCGATTCACCGGATGTTGCCGAAATATCCGCGGAAAATTTGAAGTGCTGGAATTGCGAGGTGATAGGCCACAGGTGTCAAGATTGCACCAACCCAGTGCGAAGAATATTCTGTTATGGTTGTGGTAAACCCGATACCTACAAACCTACATGCCCAAAATGTAATCGGGGTGCGGAAAACTCGAATCAGGATGTCCGCAGAAGGGGATATCCGAACCACCTGCCTCGGATGTAAGTAACAGCATAATGCTCGCGAACTCCAACGACATGATTCCTAAGACCTCTTGTCAGCCTAAATTAACTCCATTAAGACCCTTTCATGTTCGGTTAGCCGAATACAACCTCCGTCGAGCTGAAATTTTCTCAGCACCACCTAAAATTGTTTCTCGTTCCGCAAGACGAATGAAAAATATCTGGGCCAAAAAGAAGCGCTTACGAAAATTTACCATCTCTTCTATTGTGTACCAAACTTCAGACATTAGGCCTTATATACAAATTGATATTAAAGGTGAACCAGTTTTAGCATTATTAGATAGCGGCGCGAATAAAAGCGTAATAGGAGGCCAGTTGGCCAAAACACTTTTAGAGCGAAATTCCACTTCTCCTGCCTTCAGTGGCTATGTGAAAACAGCTGATGGTCAGCGACAACAAATAAGTGGTATAATAACTGTAGCCGTTAACTATAATGGCCAAAATAAAAACATAGAATTTTTGATAGTTCCATCTATAGCTCAGTCAGCCATTTGCGGCATGGATTTTTGGAATGAGTTCGATATCAAAGTAAAGATTGAGACTCAGTGCGGTGACATAAATACATTAGACATTGATTCCGAGGGAAAGGCGCCTCTGACTACCTAGCAACAAAAGCAACTAGATAGTATAATAGAATCATTTCCGAATTTCGAGAGAGAGGGACTGGGATTTACCAATGTGGTTGAGCATGTCATAGATACGGGAGATGCAAAACCCATAAAACAGAGATTTTATCCGATATCTCCAGCTGTGGAGAAAATGCTCTGCCAGGAAATAGATAGAATGTTGGCCTTAGGAGTGATAGAAGAAGCTCCAAGCTCAGCGTGGTCGTCGCCAGGAGTGTTAGTTGTTAAACCGGGAAAGGTTCGGTTCTGCTTAGATTCGCACAAATTAAACGAGGTAACGTTAAAGGATGCATATCCCATTCCAATTATTGAGGGATTGCTAAGCAGGCTTCCTCCCGTTCATTGGATTTCCAAGATCGACTTGAAAGATGCATTCTGGCAAATCGGTCTTGAAAGACAATCACGGGAAAAGACTGCCTTTATCGTTCCTAACAGGCCACTGTATCAATTCAAAAGGATGCCTTTTGGATTGTGCAACGCGCCACAAACAATGTGTAGGCTTATGGACAAAGTGATACCGTATAACTTGAAAACTCACGTTTTCGTATATTTAGATTATCTCTTAGTAGTTTCGTCATATTTTAACGAACATTTTATTCACTTGTCCGAAGTCTCCACATTATTGCGAAAGGCTGGCTTTACAATTAATATTCGAAAGAGTAAATTTTGTCTAAGTCAAGTTCACTATTTAGGTTTCGTATTGGGAAACGGATCTCTCCAGGTAGACCACGAAAAGATTTCTGCAATTCAGACATATCCTATACCAAAGACGGTACGCCAACTTCGAAGATTCCTTGGTATGACCGGATGGTATCGGAGATTTATCGATGATTATGCTTCAACTACATTTCATTTAACCGAGTTACTCTCCAAGAAAAGACAGTTTGTGTGGAATCCTGAGGCTCAGCAGGCATTTGATGACCTTAAGAAGAAACTGACTTCAGCCCCTATATTAATTCACCCTAACTATAACAAACCTTTCACTTTACAATGAGATGCTGGTCAGGTAGGAGTAGGAGCATGTTTGCTGCAAGAAGACGAGAACGGTCAAGAACGACCTATAGCATACATGTCACAGAAGCTAAACAAAGCGCAACGAAACTACTCAGTGACAGAGCTAGAGTGTTTAGCCGTCATAATAGCAATAAAAAAGTTTAGGATGTATATTGAAGGGATGGAATTTAAGGTTGGACTGACCATGCTAGTTTGCGTTGGCTCATGCAACAAAAGGATCTTAGCGGTAGACTAGCGAGGTGGGCCATAAAACTGCAAGGTTTCAATTTTTCAATAGAGCACAAAAAGGGAAGCGAAAACGTAATCGCTGATGCCTTGTCTCGTGTATATGAGGACATGCCAGAGTCCGAAATTAATGTCATAGATCTTCCAGTCCTGCCGGAAATTGATTTAGGCTCCGATGCCTTTAACTCATCTGAATATGAGGATTTGAAACTTCGGTTTCAGACTTCAAATTTGCCTGAATTCCAAGTTATTGATGGGTACATTTACCATCGTACCGATTTAGCAACTGGTAACACCGACACTGATGATCAAGCTTGGAAATTGTACGTGCCTACGGAATTACGTCTGAATTTGATTTCTGCTGCTCACGAGCAACCATCAGCAGCGCATGGCGGAATAGCGAAGACTGTAGAACGAATTAGACGACGCTTTTATTGGCCTGGTATGGTCACCCAGATACGCGACTATATATTAAACTGCGAGAGCTGTCAAACGTCGAAAGCACCCACAAAACCATTACGACCACCAATGGGACAACAACTTCTTTCGGACAGGCCGTTTCAACTTTTATACATGGATCTTATAGGACCATTTCCACGTTCCAAAAGAGGTAACCTTGGCTTGCTAATTGTACTCGAACATCTCACGAAATTCGTATTTTTGAAGCCAGTGAAGAAATTCACATCGAATTTAATAATAGAATATTTGAAAGAGAATGTTTTTGATTGTTTCGGTACTCCCGAAAGTGTCGTAACCGACAATGGTAGCCAGTTTAAGAGTAAAGAGTTTGAAAATTTTTTGCAAAAATATGGTATTTCCCACATCACAACTGCTGGCGTAGGTTATACGCCGTATTTCGCAGTATTTGGACAGCAGATGATTACCCATGCCGCTGATTATAGACTTTTGCGGAACCTGAATCTGCTTAACGACGGCACTACAAAACTAGAGCGTAGCGACAATTTTCAATTAATTCGTGAAGCAATAAAGAAGAATCTGGAGAAAGCTCATCTCAGAAACGCCACTTCTTATAATCTACGCAGTCGGATTAGGAATTTTCAAGTGGGTCAAGTAGTAACGCGACGAAATTTTGCGCAGAGCAATTTAATCAAACACTTTAATGCAAAGCTAGCACCTACGGGAATAAAAGCGAGGGTTAAGGCCGTGAAGGGGAATATCTATTACCTCTTAGAAGACCTGGATGGCAAAGCCTTAGGAACATATCACGCCAAAGATTTGTGGTAAATAATCGTAGTTATAAAATACTCTTGATCTTTTCGTTAATATGACAATTTTATTAAGTATATACCGACGCCACTCCTACAAGTCTAATACTTTCAGACCGTTTTCTCTATGCATATGAAAATCAGCATGAGCAAACAATCTGTGTTGTGAGGTACGACGTATATCCGCCAGTCTTAAGCACTCTACTTCCGGTAGCCATAGGAAATGCTCCTCGTGTGTTAGTATGAGTATAGCAAATATTTAACATTGTATGGCCAAATAGTGAGCGTGCTTTAACAGCAGATGAGCGTTTCGAAGATCAATTTAAGGTTATGAAAAGAGTTCGAAACTAAATGCCAATAACAGAAGTGGGAACAGATTTTAACAGGCATCATAGAAGCATGGCGTACAGTGTTGGGACAGAAAATACGAGAGAGGGATTACTGAAATAACAGAATGGAGTATGGGAGTATGATATAAAATTGCAGGTTCCACGAGATTAAAAAGATATAACCAATATATAGAAAAAACGGTTCGATCTCAAACGGTTGGATCAACAAATTCAATTTTTGTTTGTAGTAGTTATAGGGTAGAAAATTAGGAAATACAAGTGTAAGGGTAATTAAACGTAAAACCTGAAAAAGAAAAGAATAAACAAAAAAAATATAAAAAAAAAGTTTAAGTTAAATAAACAGAGAAGTTGCGAAACAAAATTGTGTAAGGTCACAGTGAGTGAGTGAGCGATTTTTTTTTTGGAAAACAAACATAAATTAGGAAAAAAAGAGACCCCCAAAAATCAGAAAAGTAAAAAGGGAAAAAGGGGTAGAGAAAAACAAAGGTGCTAATAAAAAAGTGATTGTGCTTTCCCCCAACAAAAATTCTATCCTCAACAGTCAAGACTCCATCAACTGGCCAGCGGAAGGAGGATGATCTGGTAAGTGCTCTTGTTTTAATTTGTTTATACATATATATCGTATGCATCAATTTATCACATGTTTATTTGCACCTAATTTTGCGTTTAAAGAAAACTTATTATTTTGCAACATGAGCTTCTAAATTTCCTTGTTAAATTTCTATGCTAATTTGGGGCATGTGGCAACATCAAACATGATCGCGTTGCAAGAAGTCTATGTTACCATAGTCGCATAATTTCGACATTCTGCTAAATAATCGTTATTGTTATTCTACTTCTCTTTAATGTGAGAGAATTCGAACTTGACCACTTGCCTTAAAATTCTCATGCTCAGTTGCTCATTAATTTAAATTTTATTTTCATTGTTTGCTCATTCTCCATGCACCAATAACATTTAACGTAAGATTCTTATGCTCAGTGCTCATTAATTTTGAGTTTTCTTTAACGTTTGCTCATACTTCATACACCAATACCAATAAATTCTAATGGTTTAACGTAAAATTCTTATGCTCAGTACTCATTAATTTTAAGTTTGCTGTAACGTTTGCTCATTCTCCATATACCAATACTATTAAAAGTCTAAGTGCCGTGAGTACCTGAGAGCACATCATTGAGAGCGAGCATACTTCTCAATAACTACCAGCGATGATTGTCGCTCACTCGCGAACTGAGAGCGTTGTACTAAAATGTTAAAATGAGATGTTAGCATAAAAATTATCATGTTAGAGAGAGGTATCCAATTATGTTAAAGTGAGAGAAACAGTATCGAGAGTTAATTTGCATTAGTAGTAGTTAGGGAAAAAAGTACTTTAGTGAGAACTCTGTTGAAAAGTTTGTACATAATGAGTAAGTTTGTATTGATATAAATTTGAGAATTAGCAATAATTGAGAGGTTGTTTTTTTTGTTTGAATTTTTTGGAATAGTATTAGTGTTTTAAGAGATTACATTTAATGAGCGAAATTCTCAAATGTACTTGATGAGATGATCTCACATTAACATTTTGTATTAGTAGTGAGGAATTAAGAAGAGTTTTGAGATGGTAAAAACATTAAACAGAGAAATGTAATTTGTTGAGAACTTGATTCGAATTAAGAGATTTTAGAAAAATTAAACATTGAGAATTTGTTTTCGACGAATATGTTCGAATGTAAGCTAATTATAACATAATGTTAGGAACAGTTTAATAGAATTTATAACTTTACATACCATATTTAATGCACATGTATGTACGTGCATACGAACTAATCAAAATTTTGTTTGAAATAAAAGCAAATTAAAATAAACTCAAACTTAGCTTACGACTAGGTATAGGAAATGTACGATTGAACTAAATATTTAATTAAATTTATTGATTTGAAGAGAAAGAAAAAATGATGGTGTAGTTATTTTTGGATATTTGTGGTAGGGGGGCAATGGTGAGTATGTGCGGGCTAAGGAACAAATATGGCGATTCCTTAGCAGGTTGGGTGGGTGTAGACGGAAGGGCATCAACAGCTTTGCCTTCCACATCTGTAATGCCGGAAGAACCCCAAACGATGCAACATGTGGCAAGTAGATTTGTTTTTTTTTTGTTAACCCTTTCTTTCCTTCTGTTTGATAGTAAAGTTGATACATCTTTTTTTTTGTTGTTGGATTTTCGATGAGCTTAACCCTTCGGCGGCCTCAAAATTTATTTTTTTGTTTAAATCTCAGTCTGATTTTTTTTTATGAGGACCCGAGTTAAAAGTCAGTGTAGGAGCAAGATCCCCCCCATATACGCCGTAGACTAGCCGGCTGTAGCGGACAGAGTACCCGCTCCTTAATCCCTATAGCTACTCGGAGAACTGTTGTAAAGCTGAATTGACGTCCCGAAATCGAGTGCAAGAAAGTGAATCTGAAATACATGTGAAGGAGTTCGTGGCATGAATGATGGACTAGGATGAGGTCAGATTCTTCGCATACATGGAACACAATTTGGGGCAGAACGAGGCATGTTGAAGACGGTTCATTACAAGCTCTCCTTCAGATTATCTGATGACTGCAGTGTCTTCCAGACTTAAGTTTCAGCAATCATCACCTGGGCGAAATGGGACCATAAAAGGGATCTCCATATTAATAGGCGTATTAACTGGGCACTGCCTTATTGGTAGGCACGCAGAAAGACTAGGTGTGCCCTACCGTCCCTAGCCCACGCCAGGTCACGGAGCTGGACATAAAGGACCTAATGGCCTTCATCAAGTCATCTAAATCGGAAACGGTCAAAATTCTAAAATTAAAATTCTGAAGTCAAAATTCCGGAATCAAAATTCTGGGTCGACAAAATTCTGGAAATCGGAATTCCGCACTTCCTTCGCCTTTTTTTTGGCTGTATTTCAAAATTCTGGTTTTTCATAATTCCGGAATTTACGTTTTCCAGAATTAATACTGGAAATTTGTTCCCCAAAATTTGAGCAAAATCGGGTATTTTAATAAATTGTGCTTATATTTAAGAAATATACATTGACTTTGATTTTTTGGTCATAAGACAGAAAACCAGCGGAAAAATTTGTATTTCTACTCAGCCGTGTATGGAAAATAGCTGCCTCATCATCGTTGGAACAACGTCAAATTTACCGTCCATAATCCAGCAGTCGCTCTCATTTAACAACTGCAGCGAAGATTTTGTTCCAAAAATAAGAATGCATTCGCCATAACTTTAATAACTTTCTTACTTAAAATAAATAGTTGACCTTCCAAAACATAAAGTGATAATAAAGGAATGTCTATTTTTCTTTAAAACATTTTAAACTGTTCCGTTGTCTTCTTATTTTTAACTTAAGGGCACTTCTTGATGGCAGATAATGTCCAATGTGTTTTTCTGTCATAGATACCGAACGCTGAATTATTTGGCTAGGCTGCAGAAAACTTAAGCGAAACCATATTTTTAAAATGATTATTTGGATCTGCAACCGATTTTTTATGCGCACATGGATCATGAGAATGTTCATTTCTTTCGTATAACATTTCACAGCCAGAACAAGTCCAGTTAAATGTTAAAGGCAAAATTTTGTAATTAATGATTAAAAATGCGTTAAAAATGCGCATTTTTAATCATTAATTACAGAATTTTGAATTTCAGAATTTTGGTTTCCAGAATTTTGCAATTTAGAATTTCCTTATCCAGAATTTTGGATTCCAGAATATTGACTTCCATAATTTTGATTTCCGGTGTTTCGACTTCCGGAATTATGAATGCAGAATTTCCAAAAAAGCAGAATTTTGACCCCAACCCCATCTAAATGGTTCGAGGAAGAGTAACGGTGTCGGTTTAGGAACATCAGTCCCGGGATTCTGCTATATACAAAAGATTACTATTGGAGTACTCCGATATCAAAAAGTTGGAACACATAATCCAAAGATTTTTGCAGCTGTTTGATGGTATGTATTAATAAGATGATCTTAGGGTTCCTAACAAGAAGATTTGTTTATAGTACATTTACAGCGAATTTAAATGAGTCAGTTCGACACCGTTTACACTGGAAAATTTGCATTTGGCTTCACCTTCCCTGCAAGAATCTTCTACCAGGGCAAAAGGCCACCAAAATAAAATGCATCACCGTGATGATTTACCTGTAGAGTAATAATAAAAGAAGACTCAAGAATGCTTCTGTCTTTTCCTTTTAGAATTGGCCCATTTTCTTAAAAAAAAACTAGTTGAAGTTGTTATTTACAGCTGTGTATAGTGCAAAAGTTATCATACGTCAATTACCCATTAAGGTTCTTGCTGGGCGGTACTTAATGTGGAACACCCGCAGGGTTGCTATTTTGAGGAACTGTGGATTGTATTGTTTGGCAAATGAGGTCAAATGTGATGGAGTTCCAAATTTGGAAAATGAGGTTTGTATGAAAAAAACGCCAAATTTGGTGCGGTGTAAATGTAATATTAGGGTTCCTAACAAGAGGATTTGACTTATATATTAATGTTTACAAAGAGAAATCTTGCAAAAAATTAACAGATTTCTGTTTGAATGGCATCTTTAATACGCTTCCATACAAAGGTACATACGTACATACTAGGGCGGGTCGATTTGTATGGACACAAAAAAATTCACAGGGGCCCATGGCGATTATGATTATTTGGATCATTTCAAGCATTTTCGCGCAAGAAACTATAGGTCTAACATGAATTTCGAGCTAGCAGTTTCTCTATGTGCATCTGGGGTCGAGGAATACAATTTCGGTATTAATTTTTTCTTTGACGTCCGCGATAGGGCGCTTTCGCTCTTTTTTGGGGTTTGAAATCCTTTTTTCGAAAATCGACCATATGTTTCAGAAATTTATGAAATTTGACTTTCTGTAAAAGCAATTGCCGTTACTTAACAGCTCAGCGTGAAAATTAAGGGAAGGGGAGGTGCATTCAAGCAAAACTTGTATCGATATTATATCGTTTATGAAAATTTTAATTTGTTTTATGAATTTTACAAAACAAATATTATTCATTCAAATTCAAATATCATTCTTTATGTGCATCTGAGGGTTTTTAGGGTCGAGAAATTCATTTCTGGTATTGATTTTTTTCTTTTGACGTCCGCCAGAGGGCCCTTCCGTCCATTTTTTTTTTGGATTTTAACACCTTTTTTCCAAAAATCAACAACAATGTTCCGAAAATCTCTGAAGTTTGACTTTCGTATAATGCAATTTTTTTTAAGTAGATTAACACCCTGATTCTGCGTCCTTGATGAATTATCAATCTTGATAAAATATAAAGAAAACTATGCTTGTACCCATGAACCATCTACTACCCCCCCTGCGGGTTAGGGGTTTAGAATATGCCCGAGGTAGGCATACCGGTCGTAAGAGGCGACTAATATGCACATAGGTAATTGACGTGCTACTCGATGGTTGATCTCCGGATATGATGCCTCTCACCTCTCATTACCCATCTTCTCCTTCCTCATGGATGGAGGGATGCCATGACCTAGAAGGTTCCACTGGTCATACCAAATCGCTACCACGACAGTCGGGCAGTACCGCAAGGGAGTACCGCAGCGTACCGGGGTCATATCCGGCCAAGGACTGTCAACTTCGGCATCACTCCCCAAAACCTTCGGGGAGTGTTTTGTTGTTAACAACAACAACAACAACAACCATCTACTACAGATCACAGATTCCGACAACCGTGTATTTGTAATTTAATTTTAGAAACAAGTTTTTTTGTCACGATTTTGAAAGCTTCAGTTTTTTAACTGACTTTTCTCCTCACACTTTCATTGAATTGTTTTTTAAATGAAATTTTTCAATTAAAATTTTGTAAAGAATCAATTTTATGAGGTTTTATAGCGATCTGTGCGCTATTTTTGAAGCTGCTCGAAGCGGAAGCCGTG